>BGPT01002153.1:58802-93802 GCA_003297045.1 Symbiodinium sp. clade C Y103 | reverse complement strand
TGTGGAATTGGATTTACCAGTGGCAGTGGCGCTTTACACCAATCGCCACAACCTGTGGCAAATGGCGCCCGAAGTCATGCGCAACATCGGTAGCCATTGACGACTTGAAAAGTTGCAGGCCTTCAAAACGCGACGTCAGTACCTTCGGCGGCGCCATCAATCATCGTCATCCTCATCCTCATCCTCATCGTCCTCATCTTCCTCATCATCCTCATCATCCTCATCACCATCATCATCAGCATCATCATCATCATCCTCATCATCATCATCATCATCACCATCATCATTATCATCAGCAGCAACATCAGCAGCATCATAATCACCATCATCATCATCATCATCATCATCATCATCACCATCATCATTATCATCAGCAGCAACATCAGCAGCATCATAATCACCACCATGATTACCATCATTATTCCACATTGTGATTGCAAGCAAATCTATCGCGTTGAATCATTCCACTTGACTTTTTCTGCATTGGCGCGCAAGGCATATTGATTTAATCCCACTCCAAGTGTAGCTCCATCCCCCGCCTCACGATCCTGCGGCTGCCAGGGCTGCCATGGGTTTGCTGTGTCTCTTGTAGGTGTCAAGACACTTCCCTTGCCTTGGGTACTACCGGTTTTGCATGGTGTTGCTGCTGCTTCTGCCAGTGAACCATGGGAGGGTTTGTGCACTGCTTCCGGGGATGCCATGCTGGCAACCAAACATGTACTCTCTGGGATGAATGTTGCCATGAGTTCCTTGCAGTGCGCCAATGCTTTGCTACCTTACCACAAATAAGGCTTTGCACTTCCGGGCCCGCTCTCAGTTTTCTGAGGATCCAGTGGCCGTGAAGCCATGGTTTGATCCCAGGATGATATATTGTGATAGCTGCCTTTTCCCATCCCTTTCATTTACAGAAATACTTCGGCTCTGTGCGCGTTTAAAGCAAGCTGGTGGAAGTTCCAACCCACCATGTAGAGCGTGCTTAGTCTAAAAGCCTTCGGCATCCCGCCGGCCCTCCGGCTGCTCGGCGGTAAGCACGGAATCTCAGGGTGTGATGCGATGTGTTTTCGAACCCAAGGCTTCAAGGGGTCTTTTGCGTGCGAAAGCTCCTGTGTGTCAAAGCTTCTGTGTGTAAAAACTTCTCTGTGTCAAAACTTCTGTGTAAAAGCCTCTCTGTGCAAAAAGCTTGTCGAAGACCATGGAGATTGAACAGAAAGGTGGAGGTGGGAGATGATCGCACAGGCGAGGAGAAAACGTGGAAAAAAACATGGAAAAAACGTGGATAAACATGGAAAAAACGTGGAAAAAGGGTGCATCCCAGGGGCGAGCCGGAGGAACGGAAGAAAAGACGGACAAGGGAGGAGGAAGAAGGATGGAAGAGAGCAGACAGAAGAGGATGATGATGATGGTTCTGGTGATGAGGATGATGATGGTGAGGATGCGGCTGATGCAGATGATGAGGACCACTGAGACGAGATGAGACTAGACTAGCCTTGACCGTACTAGCACTAGTACTATTATATACAACTATAGATTTTAAACTATAGTCTAGAGTGTAGAGGAGGGGGTGGGAGGGGGGGTGTGGACAGCGAAAGTCGAAGAGATAATTTTTTAACCTAAGCTTAGCTAAGCTAGAGATGTAGTACAATAACATCCACAAGACACAAACACGCTGGCAGGCCGGGCGGATTTCCTAGCCATAGATGCCTATACGTGTTCTGCTGAAGTCGCACAATGTACATTCAAATACTGATTTTGAATCGAGGCAACTCTGTGACTACATGGCAGATCCTGATCGGATGTGAAGGAGTTCATGTGAAATGTTTCGGCAAAAGGTTTAGACACAAACTTGTAGCACCGGAAGCCTCCGACTGGGTCGCAAAGCAAAATGCATAGTCTTCTGTGCGCCTGCAGTGTGGATGTAAACAATCACAGAAGCAACGGAACAACGTGACTGCTGCATTTCGTGCTTAGTGACCTTAGTTAGGAGTTTCAAGTTGGAAGCATTTGATCCAAAACCCAAGGAGTGTGTCAAACATTAAACTATGAGAAAGACCACAAAGACGTACGTCTTGGAGTAGTCAGGTCTACGGCCCTCCGGGCGCTCCGGGCGCTCCGATGGCAACTGGTAGCATTTGGACAGTGATGCTGTCGAATATTTTTGTTCTTCCGCTTTTCCAGAATTTGGTTCAATCTGAGTTCAATGGGAGATGAATCTAAGTTTTGGAAGTGCCAGGCTGCCCCAGCTGCGACCTTGATGCAAGAGCCAAACACACAGGCGATCTGCAGTGACAGAGACGACTTGCCAATTTCAAGTGTTTCTTAACCAATCCATTGCAGGCAATGACTACAACGTAGTGCAGTGCATAGATCCACCGATGATATACGTACCTGCAGACTAAAATCTACACAAGTTTGTGGCCTCCGAACAATTGTCTTGCAGTTTCAGGTGCAAATTGAAGAGCAGATCGTAGAAGCCGCCGTCCAAGCAATGCTGATGCGTGAGGGTGTGAGCACAAGGTGGCAGAGTCCATTTTCTGAAAGAAACCAAGCGAACCCAATCCAAGAAAGTCGTTGTGGAACCTTGTGGAAGTCACCTGACTGCACTTCAAACACAACTTAGGTCATTGGACATTTATTGTCTGGATTGATGTGCTGAGGTCCCAACTATCCTCTACCAAGAAAAGGTGGTTGAGGCTGCCACCACAAATCAGACCTGGGCAGATACATTGGCATGGTAGGCATCCAATTTAGGCATCCGCATTGTAGGTTGCATGCGATTGCGTCTTTCTTACGTCTATGCCCAGACAGAGCTCTTTCTTACCCTGTCTCCCAAAGAGTTGTCTGTGATGGACACGACAGGTGCTTGGAATTTGTACCAAAGGCACCAAATGGAACTATTTGCATCTATTTGCTACATTTTGCATTCATTTTGCTAATTTTTTTCCCCCCGGTCTAGGGGCCATAGCTGGACGTGTTACATGAAAAAAGATTCAGTGACTCTCAGTCCAGAGCTTGGCCAAAGATGCAGGTGCCTAAGGTCCAAGAGACCATATTGCTGAAGCAGGTACCACGTGTGGAGGCTGGAACTGAACATTGGAAGACTGGTGGCTTTTCGGAAGAAAGTGCAGATGTAGACATAGATATCAGATTCACATATTGTAATTACAGGCAAATTTGAATAGGAAATAATGGGTCATTTGAAAATGGCTGGAAAAAACCAATTGCTTTGTATTGCTTCTATCTCTTGCGGTAAGTGGGCAGGGCTTCAAGAGGCTCAGGCAGTAGTTCCAAATTATCAAAGAGTGCATGGGTCCAGGGCAAGCCATTTCGGGTGTGGGGAGAACTGTCCCTCATATCAGTGAGAGAAGGTCTGAGAAGGTAGATGAAGCCGGTCATTGCATAGCATTGCATTAGTATTAGTATTAGTATTAGTATTGGTATTAGTATTGGTATTAGTATTAGTATTATTATTATTATTATTATTATTAGTAGTAGTAGTAGTAGTAGTAGGCTCGATCATCACATTGCAGATATTGACTTCCAAAACATTCTGCTGCTTTGGCTTCAACTGACATCCACATCACGCAGACTATTGCCTTGAGCAAACTCAAAGAGCTAATCTCCAAAAGATGACTTGACTTATGCCAAGGCAGCAAATATCTTAACAATCTTAAAACAGCTGAATGCTGTGGTCAGGGCATCTTTTTCCTGCTGCGAAGAAAAATCCTTTTTTGCCCAACCTGCCCGGTATTTGAGGGGTGCAAGCAAGCAGAAGCATTTTGAATCATTTTGATTCATGGATGGCGACTGAATCTATCTTATTGCCCTGAGGAGAAATTATTATAAGCAGGTGGTGTCCTCCCACGCGGCATTTTAGATGGCATTGCTCTACACAGACCATTTCATTGCACATGTTGCGGTGTGCGGTTGTGTTGTTGCTGCCTCTTCTCTTGCAATGGACGAGGCAGGCTGTTTCCATCAAATCCAGCGGTTGCCGTTGAGAGATTTGAAAACAAAGCTTTGATCCATGTCAGGAGGCCCTTCAAAAAGCTGCACGAGTATTGATAGTATTGAAATCAGGCATCATAACAGACTGTGATCCCAAAGCGGGAGACATCACCGGAAGAACTGCCAAGTAGCTTTCGAAGGGCGGTTCTTGGCCAGGTGTTTCTTTTGCCCATTAAAGACTCGGCGGCCAGTGAAGAGCGCTTGCCGCGCTGGTGGGCTGATCAACAAGCTACGTTCGGAGCCACAGATGTGCCCACGACAAATTTCGTTCATTGCTCAGAGTCTGTTCTCAATGATGTTTAGCAACATGTTCAACCAGGTTCAACATTGAAACACGATTCACCGATTCACTGCTGGAAAGAAACCTGGGCTGGTGAAGGGAGAGAAAGAAATGTGTTTCTTCTCGGGTGCGAGAATGTTGGACATTGTCCCAGTGGCAATGCAAATCAGGTGCGAAGGGCAACCGTGCCAAGCCCGAACTTCTCCAGGTCAGTGGCTGAAATTTATAGCTTTCAGATGCTTTCAGGAAACATTTTGGAATTTTGCCAAGGCATCTACAAGGAATGTTCTGCAGGGGAACGAACAAGGAAGGAGAAGAAGTACATTAGGATTCAACAAAGGATTTCTACTTGCCAAAGCAGCCTGAAACTCACAGGCCCAGCTTGTTTTCCTGGTTCACTTTGTAATTTTATAAATTTGAAACTTTGCAATTTTTCTAAACTTTCATGAGACTTTCATGAGACTTTCATGAGGTTGATCCGGCGCTGGTGAGCTCAGCGCTGCCGCCGGGTTCCACTGCACCTGAGATGAAAGCACGAATCCATGCCCTGCCAGGCACTCATGTGGCCGATGAAACCATTAAATGACGAAGGATTCGACTCACTTCATCTTACTTTACATGATAAAAGTATATAAAAATATATAAAAATGACGAACCATGATGAAATTGTGGAGTTGCAGTCAGTTGCAAATCCGAGTTGCCAAGCTGCTAAGCTTTTGGGAGTAAGCGAGGTTGGAAAGTCGCCCTGAGCTGCTGGAACGCGTGTCCACTGCCTCGGACGCCCGGGAAGACGAACGTGTGATAATGATTTAATGTGTGGGTTTGTGTGGGTACTACCCATTGGGTACTTGTTCGAACTTGTAACGAGACGAAGAAGACCTTGACCGCCTTGCCTTCTTTACATGTAGAAGCGAAATGAATTGCGATGACTTGGGTGTATTGAATGAAGTGAATGAACTCTGGTGGGTGGTTCTTTGAAAAATAAGCTGACAAGTGTTTTGCGATCCCATTGCGCGATGTGCTCGTCATTCTATCCGCTTAGCACAATCTCACCCGCCGTGACAGGACCTGCGCATTTCTGCCATGACGTTTGATGATGCCCAGGACCTTTTTCAATATTAAAAAAAACGCGTGTGCGGAGTAGTTCTGATTGTTCTGATCGAGACTCTGACAATGGCCTGTGCAGTTTGCTTGCAAGGTGAATGACAGACTTCATTATATTTCATATAAGTGATTAAGTCTAACAGAGTGTAGCTTTGCATCTGATTTCATCAGGACCTGGCTGATCTTCAGGCTTTGCAGGGATGGTGTTAAATTGCTTTGTGGCCATTTCACTCGCAAATATGTCTGATCAAAGAGAAGCGCATCATGAAATTTCGGCAGACATGCAATATCATGCAACATCCTTTTTCTTTTGGAAGATGCATACATTTTAATTCGTTTTGGCACAGATGCTTGTTTCATGCAGAGAAAGCCTTCGCAGCTTTGGAATGTCTGAAATAAGTTCCGGACAGATCGCTGAATTCTTTTGAGCATTCAGGAAGAGTGGTTTCCAAAGGAGTCCTGTCGAGGCTTGGACACCTAGACCTGCCATGAGCCATGTGCTTGTCAGATACATGAGCACGATGCATAGCATCAGGATCCTGTTTGCAATCACAAACCAGAATGCAAGTTGTTTCCAATGCTTGGGTACTTCTTCACTTTTCTTTAAAGAAAACCCAAGTCTTGTTTTTTGCAATTGGAACCCGTTTTCTCAAGCCCATCAAGTTATTCTTCGTTTCACCATTCGTACCATGCTTTGATCTTGTCATGTCCCTGTCGACTTTCTCTAGACAAGACTTTCTCTAGACAAAAAATGCTTTGCTATTCCCTGTAGAAATTGTGTTTTGACATTTGGAAATACATTGACAATATGTTTTTAACATTTCTGAGTATACGATAGTATATGATATTATGATATGCTAAAATACTGGAAGATGAAGTACACCACAGCACCACAGCAGAGTAGTCCATCATTATCAAGCTAGCATAGATAACACAAGTTTCAGCTAGCTTTGGGTATACAAATGGGAATGTGGATTTCAGCTAATTCTTGAAGCAGAGCATTCCGCGCGTATACCAGAGCATATTCCTGCATATATCCTGCAATAACTGGTCCAGGCCGCAGTTGGATTTGAGATTTGCACCCAGTTTTTGGATTCTGTCTGATTATAAGTTTTTCTCTGCATTAGAATATATTATAATATATATATATGATATTTCTATACGCACATACTATATAGTATCTGAGGATATCTGAGGTATATTTCTATAGTTTTGTTTGAGCTGGATATATTGGACATACAATACACAGCCACCAAGCTACAGCAGGTGGAGCGCCCTGGTGTGCGGAGCTGCTGGCTCATGAAGGGGTGCTGGCTTTCAAAGCGACTCTACCCGAGGACCCGGGCGAGAGAACTGAGAGAACAGCAAAAAAGTTTTCTATCAGCAGCAAGAAGAATCAAGATGAACAAAGAGATAGAGGAACAGGATAGAACGCACACTTAGGGCACGAGCAAATGGCTTTCGACATCTTTCGACTGAATTCTTTGGACGGGCGGACCAGAGGGCCGCTTGTTTACAAAAGGCTCTGCAAAGGCTTAGATGAATGCAACCCAACAGGACCCAACATTGCAAGATCTCATTTCTTGGTGTCTCCTTGACATTCTACCAATGAGCGATATTTGTGCGGTATAGTAGCCATTCTGTAGTGTCTTGTGCATCAACTGCTTTTGATTTGGAGGATGAAAGCTCAGCTCCAGTGGGTATTGTGGTGGCGCTGTCAAACAAAGCAGCAATCGAGGAGACAAGAATTTTGACAATATAATTTTGCGGTCTAGTTTGCACATTGATATTGCAGCTTTTACCTAGATATCACATATCAAAGATTCTACAGCTGTATGGCGCATCTGTAAAGTTGTTTAGGAAGCGACTGTACAATTTTTTTTGTTGTGTTTTGTGTATACAACACCCTGCATGTTTTGTCCTGCAGGAGTTTGGGGGTGAAGCAACAGTGGACATCCTTCGAAGCGAGCTGACCATTCCAAAGTACATTCCTTGGGATAGTCAACTTCCCAGCTTTTCCAGCATCGAAGGGCATTAGAACACACAGCAAAAAACATGGAAATGGCAGAAGTCTGGGCAGCCGCACAGCGCCAAAAGAAGAGGCTCCAAATTTACAAACGCATTGTTAATGATTCAAAGCTTGACGGAAACGAGGAGGTGAGGCTGCCGGGGTAGGTGAGTCCGTTTTTAATTCTTGCTCAGTGCCTTTGTTTTGGGAGGTTGATACAGAATGATATAGATGGGATGCACTTCAGAAACAGACTTGATTTAGCTGCAAAGACATTGGTTCAAGGCACCTTTTGCCATTCTAGGCGTGCTGCGATCTTTATAGTGTTCACTGTGATGACGGAAGTTCATTGAGGCCCCGATAGACGGGAGTTGGGCTACGTGCTCAGCCTTGGCATTGTCGGAGAGGCAAAAGATGCTTCATGGAGCTACTTCCATTTTTTGAGAAGTTTGGTATTTCTGAATGATGGATGAGAAATCATGAGCTGAGTGAAAAGTGGGGTCGGTATCAATGCCCTCCATGAACAGAGTCGTTGAAGCATCATAGAATATTTTTGTACTGCAAATGTATAGTTGCTGACGGGTGCTATTATTGCGATAAAAGACGTGAGCATGTCCCTTCCAAAACCCTCTTCCGATCATATGTTGTCCTTACCTATCTTGTCAATTCTTGTCACTATTTGTCAATTGGTTTGGTTGTTTTCGCCTTGTTTTCCTTTCATGTTCTGCCTGTGGCACCTTGTTCAGCTACGTCGCCGTGGCCTGGGAAACGCTTTGCTTCAGCGCAGTTTGGCAGAGCTTCGCTCAGCCGCGAAAGCCGCGAAAACTTTCTTAGGCTCGAGTGGCTCGAGTGACGGGTGCACTGTGCGGATTGAACGGATGTGTGCCTCTGCTGGTTGTGCTAGCACAAGGTAAAGCATAGTGTAAGTACTCGTGTGTGAGTTGGAGGGTACTCGATGAACTTCTCAGAATGACGCTCTCCAAGCATATTGAGATGCCAATGCTGCTGTCAGACAGGAGAGCAAAAAGACACAGCCTTGCGAGCCGTTGTCTGATCCTCTGTCATGGCGTATTTGCTCTGCACTCACCATCAGTCACACTGTGCGCAGCTCTGCAGTCGCACTGCAATGGTGTTCCATCGAGGCTCTTCATCTTGCAGATTACAATCGTACGATTCCCAGTCAAAATATGTCAAGATTGTGAAAATATGTGAAACGTAGCGTAATCCGATTAATCCCTTTACTTTTTCGCGCTAGCCTCTTGAGCTGTGACGGTCCTCCAGGCGTGGCACGCGCGTGCTACGAGCAAGCAGGTTTCGAGATGATTAAGGATCCGTGAAGGTTGAGCAACCATTGCAGTGTCATTGCAGACTGGGGGTCATTTGTTTCATGACTCTATGCCATGCAAGATCACAGGAGGCACATCTCCCAGTTCCATTTCCTTTCAATACCAGCAGTTTGGTGAACATCTGGGTGATGATTTTAACCCCGAACTGATTTTCTTCTAACCATGAAGTGAAGATCGGTGCTCAACCCTGAAATGAAATTTAACCCTGAGGTGAACACTTAGCCCCGGATCTCCAAGCTTACAAAGTGAGCAGTTGGTATATTTGATAATGCTGATCATTTTGAATTTTGTGTTCTGAAATGCATGTCTGGAGAGGTGTCCGTCAGTAAAGGACCGAGAATCGCCATAGAGTCCTGGTTCAGGGGTGACGTACGGGGATAAGATCTGGTTCCAATTGAGTACCGCTTTAGGGGGTCAGCCATCACCATTTGCTACCGATTCAAGCAGATCGTAAACACTACATGGATAAAACACGGCATCCCCAGGTCTTGATTCTGTTCTCTACCCAGCTGTCTTCCGCAAAGGAATGGTATTCTACAAGCAACTTTCAGTACTACGCAAAAATGATACCAAATGGCAGAACCGAAGCGAGCCAAAGCAGCTGAGCCAACCTGTACAGCCCGCTGCAGCTCAATTGAGATCCAATGGGTTTCTTCGACTTTTTTTGAGCTCTGCTCCAGGAAGAGCCTGACTCCTATGCTGGTGTTGGGAGGCGCACCCACTCATCTCTGCTGCGACTTGGCCGAGTATTCCGCCCACATTTCTGGCATCGAAAACAAGCAAACAAAACCTCGAAGCCACTCCGATTCCTAAAGCCACTCTGAAAGCATTGTGGCCGAAGCTGCTCAGGTACACACTCTTCATCGACTGAAGAGATGCTCGTAGCTGCTAGCAACTTCTATTGTATCTGTCTTGATGATCAGAGAAGAAACAAAACGGAATTGGAATGCTGCCTGCGGGGGACGGGCTCAAGAGTTGAGGCGTTCAAAAGGTGTAAACCTTGTCATACCTTGCAATCCTTACGCAGGTGCAGGAAGTTACCAAGGAGGTTGTGAGACCGATCTACGAGGCGACATGAGGGCCCCAAAATCGCAAGATATTCTGGCTGCATGACATTAGGATTTTGGAACATAGCAAGCAATCTAAGATAGTGCAAGCTTGTTTACAAGTCTTCAGCTCGACAAGTGAGGTCACTGAGAAGATAGTGGAGGTGCCGCACACCCTGGTACAAGAGAGAATTGAAGAGGCGCAACAAACTCGTACAATTGATACAGAGTCATTATTGAATGAGCAACATGTGTCTCAAACATTCCCACACCAAGCACCAAGAAATTGCATGGTCCAGGGTTCATTTTTCAATCCATGGCTTGCAAGTTTGTCCTCTGATGTTCTTGATCCGCAGGTGCCGAAGGTGGAATTTGTGCCATTGGTGAAACAAGTGCCCAAGACCCAGGTACGTGAGGTGCAAAAGCAGGCTCGAATGGGCCAGGAAAGGCAAGAAACACAGCTAAAAGTGAGGCTCAACGAGATATGCCTAGCAAGTCTGAAATTCCTAGGGCAAGAGAATTTGCGGGCGTGACATATTTTCTGAACAGAACAAATGCAGGAAGTCACTTTATGTGTGACAGGTCGGGGTTCCGCACTACCAAGCTCGAGAGCGCATTGTAGAGGCCATGCAGCAATCCTGAAAAAATATGTTCTCTTCAATGCCCTCAGCATTCTCTTCGAGAAATACAGTAAGTAGATACTTCTCACGATCTCATTCTAGACTTGGCAGGTGCCGACAACCATGGTTGCTGAGCAGATGGTAGAGGTCCCACAGGTACAGATTGAGGCCACAAACAGGGATGCAGGTGTTGTCACTGAAGCTCACAAGCGCTCCGATTCTGAGCTGGCGAACAGGTTCTTGATATGTTTGAATGTGATTTGAGGTTTCAAAATCGGCAGGGTCCGGTACTAGGTCATTACTAGGTCTGTGGGTGGCTGTGGCGAATCTGGCCACTGTCCGAGAAATGGATTTTGTAGAAAGAGCCTGCAAAGCAGGAGCTTCTGAAGGAAGTACCACGACCAGAGGCAGGAAGAATTCGTGATACGATTGATTCTTCGCAGGCTGTTGCTCTTTTCGTATTGATGTCCAGTACCGCAAACATTTTTCTTTCATTTCGCTCCTTAATTCATGAGAAGCAAAATCGAGGCAACCATTCTCTATCATTCTCTCACTTTCTCTGACTTCGCCCCAAGAGTTTAAACTTGCAATCACAGCTGTCATGCACAGATGTGCAAAAGAAGTGCAAAAGAGTTTCACTTTGTTTGCGCTGCATGGCGCTGCATGGTGCTGCATTGCGTTGCTCTGGTAATCTGTTTACAGGTGAAGGTTGTGGCCAAACCAGTTGAGAAGCCTGTGAATGAGTATGTTGAGCGCATTGTTGAGGCGCAGTGACTCCACGAGAATATGGTAAGAGATGGACATAACACAGATTAAATATATATATATATATATTATATCTAATGACTAGTAACTAATGACCATATACAGACCAATGACTAATGTAAAGTAAGGTTTGTGGACTTTGCTGAGACTGGCATTACTTGCGTTACTTGGCTGTTATCATGTCAGTGTGAGCCAGCTGCCTTCAGTATCTTGTTTAAGATCTAGCGAAGCATGTCAGGTGCCACATACCACGATCCAGGAGTGCATCATTGAGGTGTGGAGGGTGTGCAGGGCCTTCGTTCAGGGTTCTCCTTTCCTGACTTCTGCAACTCAAATCGGTTCCGTTGCTTTTAGTCGCTATGCTGATTGTTTGTATAGATACAAACATTTGACATCGTTTGACTAACTTATACGTACATGAATGTCTATATATATATAATTATAGATACATATAATATACGTATACAAAAGAAGACAGAAAGATCGTATTACTTGTATCGATACTATTGATTTTGCACAAAGATTTGGGCTGCACTGCACTCTTTGGCCTCTTGGGGCGACTCTCGATTTTAGGTGTTGCTCACACTAGTGGAAAGACACAACACGGGTCAAACGGCCACTATCGACATATCATTCACCGCAGCTGCAGGTGCCAAAGGTGGAAGTACAAGAGATCGTGAAGCAGGCCATGGCAAAGTCAGTTGCCCCGTGGCCAGCGGGTTCCGTCCACATCCTTTTGGAACTGATAAAATACAGAAGGTATTCAGGTAAACTCAGGTACTCTTCTGGTTTTGTCACAATATTGATGAACTGGCCAAGCAATGCGTGTTTGGGTCCTGCCCCGCAGTATTGTGGTCGGCTTCTGATGATGTGGTGTCCCAATCATGCCATGCTGGCGGTTGAAGTCTCCCAGTCACGCTTGTTGTGGTGCAATCCGTGGGCGTCCTGTCATTGTGTGATGATGAAGGCTGTGGTGGCGTCCAGGTTGTCCTGGGTAATAGCCACATGGTGCTGGATCAAGGGATTGTTTGATTGTTGTGGTGTCCTCATGTTGGGTTTGGTGTTTGAGCATGCTGAGTATGTTGCCGGGGATGGTGGGTTGGTGTCCAGTTGTTGCTGAAGTACTGGATTGGTGCATGTTGAAAGTTGCTCCATGTTCTCAGACACCAACGTTGCCGTGCTCTGACGGGACGACTCTCTTGACTCTGAGACTTTTTCGCATCATACTGAAATGATCTGAAATGTAGATCTCTTCCGTGACTGTCTTGGCTTCTGCATGAAACTTTGGCTGCAACTAGCCCTGGCCATCCCATCCTTTGAATCTGCCGCTTTCAGGTGCCTCGACCTGAAGTACAAGTCGTTGACAGACAGGTCCATCTGATGAATTGAGAGTTTGAGTGAATGCAGGTACAGTACCTGATGCTGTACATCACTCTGCATTTGCAGGTAGAGAAACTGGAGGTACAATATGTAGAAAAGTTGGTCGGATCCTGAGAGACCAGAGCAGTTGAGACAGCATGGAAGAACTAAAGACCCAAAAGGATTGGACCGGCAAGACATGGCAAGACATGGCAAGACATGGCAAGACTCGCAAACTGGCAAACTTCTCAAACTCAAACCTGACTTTGAAACGCTTTGTAGTACATAGCCCCAGATTGGGACATCTAGACCCACAGAACCCAATTGTGAACCTTCGGCTTACCACAATGCCGAAAAGGTGGAAGTGCCACAGATTATCTATGAGGAGCTTCCAACACTTGCTTGAGCTTTTGACCTCTGAGGCTTCTGCGAGTCAGAATCTATTTTGATGCATACAGTACAAACATCTTAACAGACACCTCAGGAAGAGACCTTTCTCGAGGCACTTGCTCTTCAAGACTCAATTTTTCTTGTGTAGTTAACTAGGAGCTGGCCTTAATGTTTGCATCCATGCTCCATTCGAAGGAGAAAATCATCGAAGTTCCCACTGTGGAAGTGCGCGAGGTCATCAAACAAGTATCGAAACCCGAGGTTGGGACGTCATCTCACAGTGCAAGGCACTAGTGACAGTTAGTTGGCACATAGTTGGCACATCATTGGCACAGGGGTCTTGCAAAACTTTTACCATTTTTGCGCTTTGAGGTTTGCATCGCCTCTTCAATCTCTTCAATGAACAATTATGCAGCTGTACTGGATCACCCTTGCTGGCCTTCTCCATACCAAGCCTTTCACCAGGTTCGCAACTCTACATTGGAGTTTGAGTTCTTTCTAGCAAGACTCCAAAACCCATGGCGCACATTGGCAAGGACATCTACTACCTGCCTCGATCATAAAATCAGTCAACTTGACGGCATTGATAAAATTTGATACATGTATAAGAAACGTAAAAGACATGTATAAATCTACAGCCTCTACTAAGCTCTACAGCCTCTACAAAGCTCTACTAACTGGTTACATTTGGCTACTACCTGCATGTAGGTTCTGCCAGGCCAAGCAGCAACCGAGCGTCACTCAGTGTTTCTTATTGACGCCATGGCAGTGGCAGACACAATGCCTTCTGGTGAACTGGAGGACCAAGACTGCCAAGACAATTCAAGACAACTCCAGACTCCAAACTAAGCACTAGGGAGATGTGTTCGGTAAAGTTTGTAACGCTTGTTTTGCCTTGTGAGGTGCAGAGTATTTACTTCAAATCATTGGTTCAAAAATGCAGAAAACAACATATCATATACAGTAATCAAATGTAATCAATATAGTGTAATTGTACGAAGTTAATGTGCATAGACACGTATTAGTCAACCCATCTCAAACGGGCAGCTACCTCCGAGAGAAGGTGTATGAACAGAGTTTTCACTGGAAACAAATGGAAGGCCAAATCCCCAGATTTGTGCTTAACAGAGATCCTTTTTGGGTCATCAATCTTCCAATGTCTTTGAGATAGCACGAGATAGCAAGACTTGGACAGCGACAATGTTACCCAGGTTATGGCCAAACATGTCACACTCGACCCACTTTGGAAAGTTCCTCTTGTTGCATCGTCAATATGGAAAAAAAAGGAGGAGCCAACGAACCCGAATGCAGATCACGCAAAAAGACACATAAACAAACAAGATGAAGAAGGATGGTCACATAAACAAACACTATTATAAAAAACACCGTACGTCACTTGCTGCATACGTCGGTGGGAAGCTCTGCTAGATGGGGAAAGTAAACATCGAAGAAAAAGTGTAAAGTGTGAAGTGTAAAGTGTGAAGTGTAGGGTGTAGAGCGTGAAGTGTAAAGTGTGAAGTGTGGAGCGTCAACTGTGGAGTGTAAAGTGTAAAGTGTGAAGTGTGGAGTGTAACATGTAGAGTGTAAGGTGTGAAGTGTGGAGTGTGAAGTGTGGAGTGTGGAGTGTAAAGTGTGGTGTGTAAAGTGTAGAGTGTGGGGTGTGAAGTGTGGAGCGTAAAGTGTGGAGTGTAAAGTGTGGAGTGTAAAGTGTGGAGTGTGGATTGTAGATTGTAAAGTGTGAAGTGTCAAGTGTAAAGTGTAGTGTGTGAAATGTAAAGTGTGAATTGTAGAGTGTGGTTTGTAGAGTGTGCAGTGAAGAGTGTGGGGTGTGGAGTGTGGAATGTGGAGTGTAGAGTGTGGGGTGTGGAGTGTGGAGTGTTGAGTGGAAGTGCAGAGTGTGGGGTGTGGAGTGTAGAGTGCGGGACGTGGGGTGTGGAGTGTGGAGTGTGAAGTGTTGAGTGTGGAGTGTGAAGTGTGGAGTGAGAAGTGTGAAGTGTAGTGTGAAGTGTAGTGTAGAGTGTGAAGTGTAGAGTCTGGGGTGTGGAGTGTGGAGTTTAAAGTGTAGAGTGTGGGGTGTGGGGTGTGGAGTGTGGAGTGTAAAGTGCGGAGTGTAAAGTGTGGAGTGTAAAGTGTAAAGTGTAGTGTGAAGTGTAAAGTGTAGAGTGTGAAGTGCAGAGTGTGGGGTGTGGAGTGTGGAGTGTGGAGTATGAAGTGTAAAGTGTAGTGTGAAGAGTAAAGTGTAGAGTGTGAAGTGTAAAGTGTGGAGCGTGGAGTGTAAAGTATGGAGTGTAAAGTGTAGAGTGTGGGGTGTGCTGTGGAGTGTAAACCGTGTGGTGCACAGTGTAAAGTGTGGAGTGTGGAGTGTAAAGTGTAGAGTGTGGAGTGTGGGGTGTAAAGTGTGAAGTGTCAAGTGTAAAGCGTAAAGTGTAGTGTGTGAAGGGTGAAGTGTAGAGTGTGAAGTGTAAAGTGTGGAGTGTAAAGTGTAGAGTGTGGGATGTGGAGTGTGGAGTGTCAAGTGTGGAGTGTCGAGTGTGGGGTGTGGAGTGTGGAGTGTGAAGTGTAAAGTGTGGAGTGTAAAGTGTAAAGTGTGGGGTGTGAAGTGTGGAGTGGAGCAGTGTGTGGGGTGTGGAGTGTGAACTGTGGAGTGTGAAGTGTGGAGTAAAAAAGTGTAAAGCATACAGTGTGGAGTTTGAAGTGTGGAGTGTAAAGTGTAGAGCGTGGGGTGTGGGGTGTGGAGTGTGGAATGTGAAGTGTGGGTTGTGGAGTGTGAAGTGTAGAGTGTGGGGTGTAGAGTGTTGAGTGTAAAGTGTAGAGTGTGGAGTGTGGAGTGTAAAGTGTAGAGTGCGGGGTGTGGGTTGTGGAGTGTGGAGTGTGATGTGTGGAGTGTGAAGTGTGGAGTGCCAAGTGTGGAGTGTAAAGTGTAAAGCGTAGTGTGAAGTGTAAAGTGTAGAGTGTGAAGTGTGAAGTGTAGAGTGTGAAGTGTAGAGTGTGGGGCGTGGAGTGTCAAGTGTGGAGTGTGGTGTGTGGGGTGTGGAGTGTGGAGTGTGAAGTGTGGAGTGTGGAGTGCGGAGTGCGGAGTGTAGAGTGTGGAGGGTGGAGTGTGAAGTGTGGAGTGTAAAGTGTGAAGTGTAAAGTGTAGAGCGTGGGGTGTGTGGTGTGGAGTGTAGGATGTGGAGTGTGGAGTGTCAAGCGTGGAGTGTGGGGTGTGGAGTGTGAAGTGTAAAGTGTGGAGTGTGGGGTGTGGAGTGTGGAGTGTAAAGTGTAGAGTGTGGGGTGTGGGGTGTGGAGTGTGGAGTGTGAAGTGTTGAGTGTGGAGGGTGAAATGTGGAGTGTGCAGTGTGGAGTGTAGAGCGTACAGTCTAGTGTGAAGTGTAAAGTGTAGAGTGTGAAGTGTAGAGTGTGGGGTGTGGAGTGTGGAGTGTGAAGTGTGGAGTGTGGAGTGTAAAGTGTGGACTGTAAAGTGTAGAGTGTGGGGTGTGGGGTGTGGAGTGTGGAGTGTGAAGTGTGGAGTGTGGAGTGTGAAGTGTGGAGTGTCAAGTGTGGAGTGTAAGGTGTGGAGTGTGGAGTGTAAAGTGTGGAGTGTGGAGCTTGGAGTGTTAAGTGTGGAGTGTAAAGTGTAGTGTGAAGTGTAAAATGTAGAGTGTGAAGTGTAGAGTGTGGAGAATGGAGTGTGGAGCGTGAAGTGTGGAGTGTGGAGTGTAAAGTGTGCAGTGTGAAGTGTAGAGTGTGGGGTGTGAAGTGTGGAGTTTGGAGTGTAAAGTGTGGAGTGTAAAGTGTGGAGTGTGGGGTGTGAAGTGTGGAGTGTGGGGTGTGGGGTGTGGAGTGTGGAGTGTGAAGTGTGGAGTGTGAAGTGTGAAGTGTGGAGTGTCAAGTGTGGAGTGTAAAGTGTAAAGTGTAGTGTGAAGTGTAAAGTGTAGAGTGTGAAGTGTAGGGTGTGGGGTGTGGAGTGTCAAGTGTAGAGTGTCAAGTGTGGAGTGTGGAGTGTAAAGTGTAGAGTGTGAAGTGTGGGGCGTGGAGTGTGGAGCGTGAAGTGGGGAGTTTAAAGTGCAGAGTGTGGGGTGTAATGTGTGGAGTGCAAAGTGTAGAGTGCGGGGTGTGGAGTGTAGAGTGTGGAGGGTGGAGTGTGAAGTGTGGAGTGTAAAGCGCGGAGTGTAACATGTTCAGTGTGGGGTGTGGAGTGTGGGGTGTGAAGTGTGGAGTGTAAAGTGTGGAGTAGTGTGGAGTAGTGTGGAGTGAAACATCATCGCTTTTGCAGCTTCCCCCATTGACAACGACGTTTCGACACTTTTGAAACGTCCGCAGCTTCCCCCATAGTTAACGACGTTTCGAGAGTCCAAAACATCATCCCTTTTGCCGCTTCCCCCATAGACAACGACGTTTCCACATGTTTGAAACGTCTAAAACAGCATCACTTTTGCAGCTTCCCCCATAGTTAACGACGTTTCGAGAGTCCAAAACATCATCACTTTTGCAGCTTCCCCCATAGACAACGGCGCTTCGACAGTCCAAAACATCATCACTTGCGCAGCTTCCCGCATAGACAACGACGTTTCGACACGTTTGAAACGTCCAAAACATCATCACTTCTGCAGCTTCCGCCATAGACAACGACGTTTCGACAATCCCAAACATCATCACTTTTGCAGTTTCCCTCATAAACAACGACGCTTCGACAGCCCAAAAATGAACATATTTGCAGCTTCCCCCATAGACACGGCGTTCCGTCCGACACTGCAACGGCATGCAACGGCAGAGGCGGTTGGGCCACATGAAACGAACACAGGCCAAACCCCCAGACCCCCAAGGTAAAACGAGAACCTTTTGCTACGCATTCGGGAATAAAAGCAGTTTCACAGGGGTCGTCGATATGGCCCCCCCCAGAAGCGGCATGCCCAGGATCTATGTTAGTATTGGAAGGGTCTGGAATTCATCCAAACTGCTGGGATGAAAGGATTCTGAAAGGATTCTGAGTTGAAGCTCCTTTTCTCCATCAATGCGGCCCCTTATGATCCAAACACCTGGCGGGCACCACCTTCAAAGTCTTAGTAACTTTTCTAGACCTTTGGTGCGGGGTTGGAGGGATGCTCGGTCCTTTCCATTATATACTCGGCCAACATAATTCCTACCTGGCCTCCCATGTTCGGGATATATATTGACGTAAGAACCACAGAGAAGGGCACCACATGCCATCTTTGTGCTTCCTGGCGCACGTTCTTAGCTTGTGTAATTGGAACCCATTCCTTCCTGTACCTCATCAAAATGGTTGAATACAGTATGCAGTCAGGAGAGTCATCCCGAAGAATGTGTTGATTGTTAATCTTTCTTGCACTTATTCAGCTCTCGCGAGCATGCGCAGATTTATGCACGTTGTCAGGAGCCTGCTCTCCATTCACAATCAATGGTCTGGCTGACAACAGAGCATGAGATGGTGTCTGAGCCAAGCATGGGGGAAACAGACAGCCAAATCGAAAGAGAGGTGAATATATCACCATTCACGATGACCATTGTAACACTTTTTCTTTGAACAAACCCCTGAATTTCGAGAATTTCTCAATCACTGATCCACGTGAGAGGGAACATACCATGTACACAGGGATTTCTCTTGTTCTGCACAACTTCAATAAGATTGCAACCAATTTATTTGAGAATGCTGCAGAATGCTCTTTCCCATGCTGAAGCTTTAGTGGGTCACTGTAGCACCACGTTTCTGCCAAGCTCCAAGGAGATGCAAGCCTTCGTTCATCAGCATTTGCTCAGCATGCTCAGCCCGTTCTCACAGCACCTCAAAGACTTGAAGGATGAATTGGAGGCCAAGAGTATGCCAAAGAACTACAGACCGAACCACGGACAGAACTACTTATGGTAGTGGGATGCAGTGGGTTTCCAGAATTGTGAAGATGGAGTGAAGACTTACGAGCAAGTGCAGGCGCTGAGAAGTGAGATGGAGAAGAAGTCGGAACAGCTGAAGCACACGAACACCGTGGTAAAGTACCAGAGCAGCAAAACCAGTGCAGGGTCTGCTGAGCTTTACTAAAACATGCGATTCGAACATATTCGAACTAAGTGGAAGCTTTGCGGCCCTGGTCCATTTCCATTGCCAAGTCCCCTTTGCCACACCACAACCTGTGGCAACCTGTGACCCAGGCAGCATGGCCACGAGCTCATGACTCTGACGTTGGATGTGAATCAGGCCTGTGGCCGGCATCCGAAAACTCAAAGCGATTCTGTTTTTGTCGTTGAGTAACACTGGAGGGTGGTACTGTTCAGCTGGACATCACCTTACCGATCAAGAATGGCTTCTAATCACATGCCACGCGATTGGATCAGCGAAGCTCTCGAACATCTCAACGGGGCAGATGGGGCACTGAATGTCAGGGGCAAAGTGATAGGAGCTTGTACTCAAGGGTTGGTCCTAAACAAAAGCGGCTCCCAAGTTCAACCATGGAAATGTTTCAGTCGACAAGAGCTGATTCAAGTCACAATGATTCGGACTCAGAGTGTCGCATGTGGACTATCCACTCAACAAATCTCAACGATTGCCAGGGCCTGCAGGGCTCAAAACTTCTTTGCATGCACCGCGGCTGAGGCCCACACAGAGGTTGGAAATCTGCGGAAAGAGCTCTTGCCGGAGATTGAGAAGAAGATCGACGAGAAGACAGTGGAACTCGAATTCACTAAGGCGCACGGGACGCAATGCTGACAAGTTTTTACGGAGCAAGGAGCTTGTGTGAGCTTGTTGCAGCGAGAGCGGTCAAACTGTCAAACTAGAGAAATTTCCAATTTGTGATGTGAGTTGCACTAAAAGAAACTAGAACAGGAGAGCCGGAGAACAGAGAAGCCATGAGAAGCTTGAAGAATCGAAAAGGGCTAGGAATTTCTGTTGGCTGGCGCTGCTTAATGTTGTTGCGTCCTGGAAGGTTTATGAGGAGCTGCAGGTGGGTAAGAGCAACCTCGAGCGACTGAGCAAAAATAGACTTTGTTCAAAATGTAACAACTGCAACGATCAAGTCTGAGACTCTGAGACTGTTCTTCTCAACTGAAAGAATTGAAGGATTGTTTTTTTCGTTTGGAAATCTCTCGACAAGAATGGGAAACCAAGGGCCTACAACACTGTCCACTCAAAGCTGGAGTCAGACTTGCGAGAATTGGCAGACTTTTCCAGGATCGATTTGGCAGAGTGCACTATGAGAATCAATTCATTGGACCTTGAAGAACTAGAACATTAAGACAATGAGTGAGCAGTTTGACAACAATGATTGAAGAGAAAACGTCTGTACGATAAAGTTGGTTGAGTAATGTGGAGGTGAAGCAGTTTGTTCAATTGCCTTGGCACCTTCGCACCGTGTGTGACTTGTGTGGAAGGGATTCTTGTTGGGATACTGTATGTATGTATACATTGTACATACAATGCTGTACACAGAACAATTGTAATTGTGCTTGCATGGCAAATGTGGGGCCAAGTTATGTTGAGGTCGGATGGGAATCAAGTTCTTAGGAACTTACAAGATTGGATCATTGATTTTGACTGGAATTCTCGCACGCTATTACTGTGCAAGTAGAACCAATCCGGATTTTGAAAGTAGTATGTTGGATCAACCTTGAGAACCAGAAAAGGAGATCACAGACGCAGTTGCTGACTCACGGAGAGCCTTTTGCAAAGCGCTTGTTCAGCAATCAGTTGGGGCGTAAACATGGGTTGCTTCGTTTTTTGGAATCCACGGAAAATAAGCAGGATGCAATTTAGCACGGCTTCATCGTTTGCCTCCGCTTTTCTACTATGGCTATGGCAGTATGTCAACGTATGGCCCCTGGGTATGCAAGTTGAACAAACCATACAAGATTCCCTGAAAAAGAATCATGGAATCGATAGAAGCTATGTTCGTTGGGATTGCCTTTCCTTTTTTTCTGGGTGCGAAACCTTTCCCAGGGTGGTTCCACTTTCAATTGCAGGAGCACGGCATCCAACCTCGCCGAAAAGGTTGGTGAACTGAATGGTCTCCGTGAGCAGCTTGTTTTTGATTTAGCAAATTCGCCGGGAGCTCCATGGCACTTCTTAGGATGCCAATCTTTAAGGAAGAAAGAAACCTTGCATGCAATGACCGTTGCTATTGAGACTGGGAGACGTCTCAAGAGACATCTTTTTCCGGCCCGTTTTGATTTGACAGTTTGCATTGCATTGACTCTGCAATGCCCGCGTTTAAAGCTTTTTAGCAGTGATTGGGTCCATGGAGACCCTCAGAGCACCCGTTCAACGCGGAGTTCCTGCTTTTTTCAAGGTCCAACGATTTTTTGAGCCAGTGCTATGCTGGAATTTGTGGACGAGTGGAGCAAGCAAAACGAGTAGCAGATGCGAGGGTCTCAGAACGGCTTTGTCCTGCGTGGCTTGTGTGGCCTGTGTGGTGCAGCATGACCAAAGCAGCGGGATCCATTTCGTTCGGGCTTCTGTTTCTGTTCGGTCCAAAATATCGCCCAGGATACGCATGAAGCTTTCAAAAAGTTCCAGCATTCCGCTTCAAACCAGCTGGACGATATCAAGAAGAGTTGTTGCTTGGCTTTACTTGGTTGAACGATGTTGAAGCTTTCCCCGAATTCGGAACCTCTGAGAAGGAGATCTCAGGAAGCCTGCTTCACTCGGCTACAATAGTTATTTATTTTCATATTTTTTCTCAAATTCGAAACAGGCCAAGGATTCACACGCTTTCTGCTGGACCACAAAAACACATGCATACGCATTTGCCTGAACATGCTATATATATACATATATACATATATGTATATATATATATATATGTATTATACATAAAAATGTTCATCGCTACATACACAGATGCATATACATATACATATGTCTATATATACATATACATATGTCTATATATACATAGTCTATTTGAACGTGTTCATGACGCATTGTTGCTTGCACTGATGAGAAGATGTTTTCGCGCTGTTGCCATGCTCAAGTAGCGGGTTTGGTCGGGAAGACTCAAGATGTTTGCAATGGAAGTCTCAACATGACAACGAGGAGTAGGGGATGTGCATTATCTGGAAGATGTTTCCGGTTTTGCAGGCTCCTCTATGGCCTTAGATGTGGCTGTAGCATTGGGTCATAGCTATGGTGGACCTCAGTTGCCTTGGGACCCCCGTCAATATCTGCATGATGTTTTGGGGCTTGCAAGTACGAAGGGAAGATGTTCTCAAGCTGTTGCCATGCTCAAGTGGTAGACCCAAAGATGTTTGTCGAAGGAGTCTCAACATGACACCCCCCTGGCTACCCACCTCGTGTTTAGCCTTCTGGGGTAGGAGAGATATGGGAACCTTTTGGATGATGAAGGTTGGAACAGATGTCAATCAGTTTCCTGCAGATGTTGCAGCCGCATCTTGGTCTTGTTGTGAAGGATCTGCCTCCCTTATTTCGGAGGTAGGTATGTGGAAGTGAGATCATGTTGTGAGTTCGATTGGAGAGCATGGCAGCCCGAGCGCAAAACAAAAAGTAGGTAGATCGATCGCTGAGTCAGGCGATCGATCGATAGATGTATTTGTAGCGCACGCACATGTACATACATACGTACATACATGCATGCATAGATGCATAGATGCATAGATACATAGATAGATAGATAGATAGATAGATAGATAGATAGATAGATAGATAGATAGATAGATAGATAATAAGATAAGATAAGATAAGATAAGATAAGATCGATAAGACAGATAAGATAGATAAGATAGATAAAATAGATAAAATAGACAAGAGAGACAAGACAGATAAGATAGATAAGGTAGATAAGATAGATAAGATAGATAAGATAGAAAATATAGATAAGATAGATAAGATAGATAAGATAGACAAGATAGACGAGATAGACAAGATAGACAAGATAAATAGGTAGGTAGGTAGGTATGTAGATAAGGCAGATAAGATAGATAAGATAGATAAGATAGATAAGATAGATAAGATAGATAAGATAGATAAGATAGATAAGATAGAAAAGATAGATAAGATAGATAAGATAGACAAGATAGACAAGATAGACAAGATAAATAGGTAGGTAGGTAGGTATGTAGATAAGGTAGATAAGATAGATAAGATAGATTAGATAGATAGATGGATAGATAGATAGATAGATAGACAGACAGACAGACAGACAGACAGATAGATAGATAGATAGATAGATAATTAAATTAGATTAGATTAGATTAGATTAGATAGATAGAAAGATAGATAGATACATGTATGTATATATATATATATACATGTTCATGCGCCGTGGCAGGCATGCGTTTGCAAACATTCTTGGACTTTTTCAACCTGCACCCCAATGGAAACAGCTGCGTTTCCGAGCGCTCCCATTTTTTCATCCGATAGTCAGCAGGATTCCCATCCTGACGAGTGTATGCTAACCCTTTCCAATCACGATGGATGGCCTTGGTCACGGTCTTTGTGGTAGCTGTCATGTTTTTCCTATCGCTGTGTTTCCTTTCTGGACCAAAACACCCTTCACACAAAGCCATTGCAGGAGAATGAATTGCTGGAGGGCAGTATACAGTCTGATTATTTTTGCGTTTAAACTTTAAAGGAATCAATTTGTTTAAACTTTTTCCTGCCGAGGTTTGCCACGAATCTCGTCGAAGATAGAGTCTTTAGAGACTCGGATTCATCGAATCGTCAAGGATGCGGCAATGGATGTGGAGGACCTTCAGCAGGCGCCGTGGCCATGTGGTCCTCATGTGGTGCCCTGTCGAGAGTCTCGAGAGCCCTGTTGCGTTCCTTAGTGTTCCTTAGATGCCTGAAGGGTTTGAATATTTTGGAATGTTTCTTAAGACTAATTAGTGAACAAATGAAAATTTGAACAGAAGTTCCAGGCACTTTTTCTCAAGATGTGCTGTGCAATGTATTTTGTTTATCCAACGCATGTTTCTCATCTACAAAGAGGCCTTGCATTTTGAGTTTTGTGCCGATGAGGCCAAGTTGCAAATCGAAAGCATCAAGGATGCCTTGTCAATCATGGATGAGAGCATCCAACTTCAGGACCACACTGGGTGTGTTTGGTGCACAGTTTCAACTGCTCGTAGAGTCCTGAAAGACGTATACAATACTGATTATTGTGCAGTGTGCTGTTGAAAGCAGTTCACAAAGGGTGAAGTGAAGGTACACGTCAGAATCAATGTGCTCCGAAAAGGTTTTGACGGACAGATCGGTGATCGATAGCCGGAACGCAGTGCGTCTCGGAAAACTGCCTACCTCAAGAGCCTATTTTTACATCTGAAGTTTGACCCTTGAGAGGAATTTGTTGGAACTTTGAAAAGATTCCTTTCATAACTTGAGCTTGTCGAGTGATGTGGAGTGTGATTTTTCTTAAGCCCGGCAAAGACAGTACTGATATCCATCAAGAGCACAATGGTTGCCCCAATCATATTTTTGCAATCTTGCCACGGTTCAGGAGAAGGACAAACTGGCCAAAGTTGACTCCGCCTCAGTGCATTCCAGTTCAAACTACAGAAAACTGAATATAGCAAGAAAAACTTGTGGTAAGAATACAGTTTCTTGCTTTCGAAATTGATCTACTTGCACACACTTCGTAGTCATGCTCAAGTAGTCACGGACCAAGTGAGCAGTCCATACTGCAGAGTCAACTCTCCCTGAGAACCTGCCGAAAGATGCCGAGGATGACCTCACAAGCCAAGCTAGCTTCATAAATGAAGAAGCCTCCCAGCGAAAGAGCAAGATGGAGCAGCTCCATCAGAAGCTGAACCAGACCAAGGACGAGACTAAGAAAAGTGATGGAAAGTGATGGAAAGGAAAGGGGAGATAATTGGAAGTACGAGCATTTACGCACTCAATTGAATGAGCTGCACAGATTTGTTTTTTTTCAGCTGGCTTCCCAAGATCCTGGTGTGTGCCTAAACCCAAGCGGTAGGAACTCTGTGTCGCGGCGCACGCCTAGGAGGAGCTGACAGAATTCACCAACAACCTCCATGCTGACCTGGCGAGGCCTGGCTCCCATGTCCAACGCATAGACAGCAGTCGATACGAGAAATTGTCAGATTGACTTTACAAAAACTTCGATACGAAAAAAGTGTATTTGTATGATCGTATGAGCACGTATCCATTCATAATATAGTACATACATACCAGTACATACTAGTACGTACATACTGGTACATACTGTCATAAATGCATACAGACATATTCCATACATGCATGCATGCATGCATGCATTCATTACATATATGCACATAAATACAATGAATATTACTAATATATAAATACAGAATAATACAATATGAATGCAATCTATGTAAATACAAGATAAATACATTAAACATGTATCAATACATTTAGATACTGTACATGTAAATAAATGAATATTTATATTATCTATACATATTGATACATATACATATACATATACATATACACATACAAACACATTTAAAATGCATACAACTACATACGACTACATATGACATCATATGACTACATATAAATACATGTAAATATATTTCAATCCATATGAATACATTTCAATGCATATCAATGCATTTTAATGCCTATAAATACATGACAATACACAGGCATACATATAAATACATATAAATACATAAAAATACATATAAATACATATAAATACATATAAATACATATAAATACTAATACCTATAAATACATATAATTACATATACAAACATGCAAATACATATGTCGTACAAGTTGCAAGAGGATGAATTTTTGTCAACACTTCATGGAACACCATGGAAGTACACTTTGTAGCCCAGATATATCACATGATTGAAAGGTAGGTTGTGGAAAATTGTGGAAGATTACTGGACCGTTTGACTGACATTTTCCTATGCCAATGCCAATCACAGCCGCAAGGCGCGTGGCAGATTTGTCCACGCTGCTAGATGCCAAGACGGCCAACATCCGGACCAATTCGAGTGCAATCAGATCATTGGAGGTTGGAGTGTGTGCTGGCAAACTGCAAATGACAATGGATGAGCAAATACTAGCAAGAGAGGGAGTGAACAAGCAATCAGTCTCAGGAATCTAGAATCCAACTAGAACTCCATTCGGTGCAGGTGAATGCGTTTGAAAAAAATATGCTGAATCCTGTCACATGTTGTAAATCGATGGAAATAGTATGTGTTTACTGCATCACACTTGATCACATCTTTAAACCTGACGAATTTGACGAGGCAAGTTTGAATTCCACAAACTCAGAGCTACGCCGGACCACAGCACGCGTCTCCGAGCAAAACATCGTTCAGGTATGGGTTGTGAGATCTTGTGAGATCTTGTGAGATCTGTGAGATTTTGTGCCATTTTGTGCCATTTTGTGCCCTTGAACTGTCGTGATTGTTTACTATGCCTGCAGATTTCTTGGGTTCAGTTTTCATACGTTTTATTGCCTTTGGTGTTCCCATTTTTTCAATCGCTCCACAAATTATCTTTCTCGGACTAATCTCATAACTTGTTTTCAAACAGCTTTGCTAGTGCTTTACTGATGCTTTGCAATTCGCAGGACAGGCTTGTGGAACAGGCCCGGGTGGCAGAAACTGAGATCCATGGCCTTTTTGACTTCCGCAAGGAGTCCATCCCGAAACTGCAGGACGGGCCAAGAGCAGACCAGGGACTGACAGTCTCCAGTGTCTCCAGAGCGTTAATCAGTCTATGTCAGTCTCCAAAAGCTTCACATTGCGACATTTTGTTTTCCGAAAACGTTTAGCTTTTCAGATCGTAACTTCCTTTGCTGCCCAGCTGGGCCAGGAACATGATGCGGGTCTTGCTCGTTTTGAACTGCGATTGCAGAGCGTGGCACCTTTCTTGCACGAAGCACTCCGAGGATTTCAAGAAGCGCTCATGCTGGTCATCCCAAGACCTGATCACAGCTCCAAAGAGCTTCTCATCCCGCTCAAGTGATGGGATCTGAACCAGAATCTACGGGCTGGCCCTTGCTACAAGGCGTACTCGTATGTACTCACTTTAGATCACTCCAGACGAGGAATGAATTACTGGAATTATTGGGATAGTGCGCACATGTTCCGATCTGCCATTGATCGGGGCCCGCGGTTTTTTCTTGCGTAGGAAGCATTTAATTGCGTGACATGCATCTCAGATGGGTTGTTTGTATTTGTAATTGCACTTGAGGACAGGGACATTCAAAACCACACCAAGCACTTGACAGACATCAACTCCGAAGTGGTCAATGTGCAGGCCGATTTGAAAGTCTGAGAGAATCAGGTATATTTATACACATACATATATAGATGTATAGTATACATATACAAAAATGTATATATATATATAAATATACATGTATAAATATACATGTATAGTGTGAAATCCATGCCAGTTCCCAATGTCATGCATGTTCCAACGATCTCCATGAAGGTTGGGTCCGATCACCTTGCATCGCCCGATAGCCGGGGAAGGCTCAGTGCAGTCAGTGGCGGGAGCGGCTTAGGTTTGAGCCATAGGATTGCAACGTTGTGCTGCGGACTTGGAGGAAAANAGTCACAGGGTGACAGGGAAGATTCCAGCGGTGCTGGAGGGTTTCAAGGAAAGGCCTGCTACCAGTTTGATACTGGTAGCGGAGCCGGTTGATCATGTCAGGTTCCGAAAGTGCACCCGAGACTGGTCAGGTGCCGAATCAATTGGCTTTGCTGGTGCCAACTTTTGACCCATCGACAGATAGCGTGGAGATCTGGTCGAGCAAGGTTGAGTTGCTTCTAGCTGCATGGCCACAGGGAAAGATTCTGGAATTAGTCACACGCTTGATTCTGGGATGTAAGGGAACTGCTTACCAAAAGTTGCAATTACATTAGAAGGAACTCCTCAAGAATGACACAGCTGCAGTGAAACGTGTTGTAGAGCTGGTTGGAGGCACTTGGGGTGCCATACCTCTTGAGAAGAAGTTTGAACTGGTGGAAAAGGCTTTGTATCGCAGTAATCAGAAAAGTGATGAAACGAGTGATTCATTCCTGTCTCGCACCGATGTGATTTGGACGGAATTACTTGCCAAAGGCACCAGCCTTGCAGAGATTCAATCCTATGTCATTCTGCGTGGAAGTCGGCTCAACGCTGACGACAAGAAGCGGGTGATCGTTGAATCTGGAGCAGAACAAGGAGGTGCACTGGAACTGACTAAGGTCAGGGCCGCGATCCGTATGTTGGGTTCAGGTTTCTTTCAAGATATGACTGGAAGTAAACGTGAGAAAGGACTCCGCACATACGATCATACAGCATTCACCATGGATGAGATCACTGAAGAGGAAACCCAGGAAGCTTTCTGGGTACAGGATGAATTAGATGACAACACACTGGAAGCCTTGGCCGCAGAAGATGATGAGGATGCGGCATTGGTACTTCAGTTTGAAGATGCAATCAGTGAGACCATTCAGAATGATCAGGAAATGTGTGCTTTCTACTCCACATATCAAGAAGCACGCAAACGACTTTCAGAAAAGGTCCGATTCAGAGGGTTCTGGGCTGTCGGAAAAGGCAAAGGTTTTGGAAAGAAGGGAAAGAACAAAGGGAAAGGAAAGATACCATCCTCCAAGCAATCCCTGACTTGAGATGTTCAACGTGTTTGGAAACGAGCCAACCCAAGATTTCCAGAACAAGTGCAATTCATGAACCTGCTGATTTTGGTGATATTGTTTCGATGGATGAAGTTGTTTGGACCAATCGACAAGGAGAACAGTTTCGGTTTTACCATTTTGTAGATCAAAGCACCACCTATCAAACAGCAGTTTGTGCACCACAAAAGCAGGGCGAAGACGCAGCCCAAGCACTTCTTCAGGGTTGGATACAATCTTCATGCAATTTTTGCAGAGGTACAGTATTCGCAGCCGAACCTGTGCTACAGAAGCACACTGGCAAAATTCTCGTGCTGAGAGACATGGTGGAATCCTGCAAGTCATGTTAAACAAAATGGACCATGAATCACCAATCCAGTCCTACAGTGATCTAGCCATGTCACTAGCTCAGGCAACCATGACCAAGAATCAATGGAGTCGACATCGTGGTTTTGCCCCAGAGATGTTGGTGTTTGGTCGAAGTGCTCGCATATCTGGTTCAGTGATTTCTGATGAATCTCATGCTGCACACCACATGGCATTGCAAGATCTACCGGATGGTCAAAGATTCCGAGAAGAATTAGCAACCAGAGAGAGAGCACGAAAAGCCTTTGCCATGGTCGACAATGACCAAGCGATGCGGCGAGCCATTGTAGGCAGAAGTCGTCCCAATCGTGGCCAATACGCCGAAGGAGATTGGGTGATGAGGTGGTCCAAGAAAGGTGAAGCCGATGGTGTTTGGGTAGGTCCACTCCAAGTGATCATTCAAGAGGATCAACGAGTTGTTTGGCTGTCTCAGGGAAATAAACTTTTTCGAGTTGCACCCGAACATGTCAGACCCCTCTCAGCAGTTGAAGAATGGCAAAAACATTGACAACCCAATGAAAGCATTGATGTGGAGAATGGCCAATCCAATATACCACGCCATGGGGGCATTCAGTTTCACAATCAAGTTCCCACTCCACCAATTGTCATTCCTGACAATGCACCAACTGTAATCCCAGAGACCACCTCCATTCCAACTCACAATCATCAAACCACACTCAGCCAAGACAGTCAAGAACAACCTGATGTTGAACCAGAGGGCTCCAAGTCACCAGTAGAACCAAGTGCTGTGGAACATGAAACCATAACAAATGATGATGCCTCGAACAATGTTGTCCCACCAGAAGGGATCACCTCAAATCCTGTGGAAATTCCAATTCCTGATGGCGACTCTGATGACGAGTTGTTTGCTGAGAGCCACGACTGTTTTGCACTCACCACTGATGAATGTTGGAAGCTGGAGATTGATGTAACTCAGAAGGACATTGACAAGTGGAAAAGAGAGGAAGTTCCATCTCATATGGCCTTTGTAGCAACAGCTGCCAAGCGACAACGCAGTGAGGTTAAACTCTCTCAATTGTCAGCAGATGAGCGTCAACTCTTCCAGCAAGCTAAGTGCAAAGAGATTGACAGTTGGTTATCAACTGACACTGTCATGCGTGTGCTTCGCCATCAAATTCCTGAGAGCAATGTACTTAGGTGCAGATGGATACTAACGTGGAAGCCTGTTGATTCCAGCGAACTTCAAAACAACCCCAACCAAGCAAAACATACACCAAAGGCGCGTCTTGTTGTGTTAGGCTATGAGGACCCGCTCATTCATGAAATCCCACGTGACAGTCCGACAATGACAAAACTCACACGCATGTTCATTTTACAGACAGCAGCTTCCCGGCGATGGTCCATCGAATCCTTCGATATCCGTACTGCCTTCCTACGAGGTAGTGAGACGAGTGCCAGAGTTCTCGGGCTGGAGCCGCCACAGGAGATGCGTGATCGCATGAAGCTCAAACCCCAAGAGATTCTTCAGTTGCTTAAAGGTGCCTACGGCAGGGTTGATGCCCCGTATCTTTGGTTCCAGGAACTCAAAGCGGGATTGGAAAAAGTAGGCTTTGTGTCTTCACCATTTGATCCCTGTGCTTTCCTGTTGCCTCATCCAGTCACCAAGAAGACCGAAGGTTTGCTGGGTGTTCATGTGGATGACGGACTTTGTTGTGGATCCGCATACTTCCAGGAGAAATTGCGTGAAGTTGCTAAGAGATTTCCATTTGGAAGCCACAAGAAACATCAATTTACTTTCACTGGACTCAGAATTCACCAACAAGAAGACTACTCCATTCATGTTGAACAAACTCAATACATCAAGGATATCCATCCCATTTCATTGACACGTGAGAGACGAGCCCAACTGGAATCTCCTGTGACTGAAGCAGAGCGCCAATCACTGCGAGCCGTCATCGGTTCCCTTCAATATGCTGCTGTAAATACTCGTCCGGATATTTGTAGCAGGTTGAGCTGGCTACAGAGCGAGATCAATAGAGCAAAAGTTGGCACCTTAATAGAAGCAAACCGAATTCTTCATGAGGCCAAATCACATGCTGATGTCAAGATTGTGGTCAAAGCCATTCCCAATCAGGATGTTCGATTTGTTGCCTTTTCAGATGCTTCTTTTGCCTCGGCCAAGAATCCCAGCTCTCACCAGGGAATGATGATCATGGCTCGTAATGCTGCAATTGGTCAAAATCACAAAAGTGATGTGAGTCCATTGGTCTGGCATTCCAAAAAGATCCAAAGAGTAGCAGTGAGCACCTTGTCAGCGGAAGCCATGTCTCTTGCTGGTGCCGTAGATGTTCTCTCGTGGATGCGGCTGTACTGGGGTTGGATTCAAGATGTGTCCATACCATGGCGACAGGCAGATCAGACACTGCTCAAGCTGCCCCCAGCATTTGCTGCATTAATGCCTGAAGACTCCGATGATGCTTTCACTCCTTCCAGCAAAGTTCAAGAGATGTTGAAGAACCTTCCAAAGACCTCCGATGCAATCATCACCACTGATTGTAAATCATTATATGACCTGATTAGTAGAACCACACCTCCAAGTTGTGGGGAGTTCAGAACACAGTTGCAGGCCAAACTTATAAAAGAGCACTTAAGCAGTGGCATCCAAATCCGTTGGGTTCCTTCAGGAGCTCAAGTCGCAGACTCCTTAACAAAGATTATGGATAACACCATGCTCAGAGAGTGCTTACGCATCGGCCGATACTGTTTGCACGATGAAGCCGAAATACTCAAGGTTAGATCGGATTCAAGAGCTCGTTTGCAGTGGCTCCGTCAAAGTGCAGAACACATGCAGGGATAGAAGGATTTCAGATTAGCCAAGTGACGGTTTATTGATGCTTTTCAGACTATATCTTGCGAGTGTGCTTGAATCTTGCTTGTTTTTTGGTTTTGTGGTTTACATTGCGGCGGCAGAGTTGATAAGCTGCAAAGCTCATCTGCGCTGGTGAAGAACACGAGTGATTCTGGAACAGCTGCTCAGAATATTTTGTGACAACATTGATCCGAAGCGAATGAAGTTATTCTCAAGATTGTTTGCTCATCTGAAACTTCTGGGGAAGCATGAACTCTACACTGCGAAGGGACATTGAGGAACTTTTTTCTTACTTTGGGAATGTGAAATCCATGCCAGTTCCCAATGTCATGCATGTTCCAACGATCTCCATGAAGGTTGGGTCCGATCACCTTGCTTCGCCCGATAGCCGGGCGGACTTGGAGGAAAAGACCATTGCGAGTCACAGGGTGACAGGGAAGATTCCAGCGGTGCTGGAGGGTTTCAAGGAAAGGCCTGCTACCAGTTTGATAGTATAGATATACATGTATACATATACAGATACATAAACATGTATACATGCATGCATGCATGCATGCATACATACATGCATGCATGCATGCATACATAGATGCATAGATGCATAGATGCATAGATGCATAGGTGCATAGATACATAGATGCATAGATACATAGATACATAGATACATAGATAGATAGATTATAGATAGATAGATAGATAGATAGATACATACATACATAGATACATAGATACATAGATACATAGATACATAGATACATAGATACATAGATACATAGATAGAATCATAGATGCATACATAGATGCATTTACAGACTTACATACTCTACATGTATGTGTAAATATGCATGCATGTATGTACATATACTGTAGATTTTTACATATATACATTTGTAATTTGTGTAAACATATACATATGCACATTTAAACTCACATAAACATATACGTAAATATATAAATTTACATATACATCACATACATATGTATATATATATATATACATCATATTTAAATATAAACACATCTACATAGATATCATATGTACATATATACATACATACATTTATACATTTGTTGCGCATATATACATATATACATATACACAGATACATAGATACATGCATGCATATATGCAAATGTACATGAAATTCACAAATACAAACATACAAATATACAAATATACAGATATACATATATACATATATACATATACATGAATACATATATTGGGCATTTGTATACATACAAATACAAATACATAAATACATATATATATATATTTTTACATATAAATACATACACATACACATATGTATATGTATATATCGCATGTACATCTATATCATACATACATATATACATATCTACATATACACACATGCATACATATATACGTTGATACATTTATTGCGCGTTTGTATACATATATATGTATATATATACATATAGATACATACATATATGTATTATATATATATATATATCATATATACACATATACGCGTCTACATATACACATATGTACGTATATATATTATATATTTATCCATTTATGAAGCATTTATATACATATATACATATTTACACACACACACATATATATATATATATATACGTGTATACATGAATACAAATTTACATATATACACATATATACACATATATATAGTCTCCCCCAAGAAGATGGAAAAGTTACAACCTGAAGAAAGAAAGTAGAATTTTTCAGGTTTGCACACTTTTCCATCTTCAGTATCGACCAGAAATTTACAGCAAATCCTTTATTTTGATGATTTCAAGTGCACTGTACCCTGTAAATTTACAGTCGATATCAAAGATAGAAAAGTTATAAGGCATAAAAATGATCCAATTATGACTTTTTCTTACATATATGCAGACGATATTAAAGATAGAAAAGTTATAAAATGGTCAAAACCCTTGAAAACCCGGCAAATTGGAAGTTTTTTTCACTTCCCAAGCCTCAAAGCTATGTTCGTTCCGTCTTTGGTCGCTTGTAGAAAGCCTTTGGCTTTGCTTTTGGCAGACCCTTGCCACTTTTTCGCTAAGGGCCACAACTCTTAGGACGTTCTGGAGCGTTCAAAAAGCGTTCGGAAGCGTTCTGGAGTGGAAACAGCCGTTCAGGAGTTCTTGTTCTCTTGATTTTGCATGCATCATTGTTCGATTTTGGCTTTGGTGTGGAAATATTCACGATCAAGGGGATGCGGGTATAGAACTTTTCTATCTTCAGTATCCCCCAGCTATCTGTGGATTCGGCATGCGTTTTAGGACCTCCCATGTTTGCATGGTTTTATCCCGAAAGTTCTGTCAGAAATTTGGGTCAAATTTTTACTCTCGTTTTGCAGGATGACGGGTCAAAATTTTACTGTCCGTTTTCAGGATGTAACATCCTGAAAAAAATGTTCTATCTTGTTGGGGGAGACTATGTATATATATATATATATTTATCCATTTATTAAGCATTTGTATACATATATACATATTTGCACATATATACGTATATACATTAATACAAATCTACATATATACGTATATACATTAATACAAATCTACATATCTATATATATATATACACAAATACATATATACATGTATACATATATACATATATACGTATATACGTACATACATATTTGGATATCTACATCTATAGGTATCTACAATTATACACATATACAGATATACATATACATATATACATATATACATGTATACATGTATACATATATACATATATACATATATACATATATACATATATACATATATACAGATATGCATATACACACACATATATATATATATATATACGCGCGATTTTGCGTTCGACCTGGCTGGCAGCTGCCCTGGGCCCGTTCGCCCTGGTCCTCTCTCTCTCTCTCTCTACAACGACGACACACTGATTTGGTTTTTTAGACGACCTCACTTAGTTTCATTTTTGAATTATTGAAAATATTGAAAACTAAGAATTTGGCAGTCCTATCCCAGGGTCCCTCAAATTCTTAAAGTAGTATGGCCTTGGTATAGCTGAAAATATACAACCTGCATTGGACCCGAGACCCTCAAATTCTTATACAGTGAATTCTTATACAATACTCGGACTGTATCTACATCTGTAGGTATCTACATATATACACAAATGTAAATATATACACTTATACAGTATTTAAATTATACATTTATTGCGCATTTATATACATACATACATACATACATACATACATACATACATACATACATACATACATACATACATACATACATATATACATACATACATACATACATAC
>BGPT01002153.1:36857-58740 GCA_003297045.1 Symbiodinium sp. clade C Y103 | reverse complement strand
TATAGACACATATAGACACATATAGACACATATAGACACATATAGACACATATAGACACATATAGACACATATAGACACATATAGACACATATATACATATGTCTTATGTTCAACAAAAGATATATAAATCTAAGCGAGGACAGCGTAGGACACACAGGGCAGAGTAGGCTGTAGGCCTCGCAGCCTGGATGTAAAGCAGACCTTGGGGTCAAAGGTCAAAGAGACTGGAGCATTTGGAGTTCCTTTTCACTTCAGAAATAGCGTCACATGTATTGGAATGTACTGTATTGAAATGTTGCATCTACGGGTGAAATGTATTTGCTCTTTTCACTTGGTCCATTGAATGGGAGCCTCCACAAAAAGGCATCTTTGAGCCTCTAGTCTGATTTCAGTGAAGTTGGGGATGCGTTTGGGCGACGTGAAACTGTTTGTGTTTCTGCTTCACACTATCAGTTTCCTATGAATCCTGTGCTTTGACCTGGCAGGGCGATGTTGTCAATATGGCTGACCGGGTGGAGGTGGCGCACGATTTGTTGCGAGGTGTCGGTAGAGGCCTTCACGACGTCCACAAGCAGGCAGGGAACACGCCAGCCACACAAGGCATACAGTGGAAAGGATGTGACACAACTGTGATCTATTGCTGTTGTATGCTGTTGTACCGCGGGTGGTTTCTTATCCTCAAGACTCTTTACCTTTTGACGTGTTCGGATCTGTTGCAAGGTAGACGCGGCTCAGGGCAAGATACATGGAGAGAAGCCTTCCGTGCTGCCAACACTCCCCAGTTCTATGCAGGCACCGGCTGGTCTCCCAAAAACCCTGCACCTTTCAGGCCCCAATTGGCCAGGAGAGAGAGCCCATACCACCTGTTTTGTTTCAACTGCTCGAGGTGCCGCGTCCAAGCACAGCTCCTTTGCGCCGCAGACCAGAATGAACACGGATCGTTGAGCTGGTTTGCTTGCCTAGTAAAGATGCAAGCAATGTACATTGCAAATGCTGTGCAATGCCATCATGAGAGTTGGGCAGAGTTAAGTATGCTGTATGCTCCTGTTCTTACTTACCAGGAAGGAGCCTTTCAAAAGCACACGGCATCACAATGGCATTTTGCTCCGGGAAAGGAATCGGGCGGCTAATTCACAGTACGGTGCCGAGGGCCAAAGTGCCAAAAGAAACAGATGAGAGGCATGCCAAGCGTGTTGCGCTTAGCATTCGCCCTGGTATCGAAATTGGCCCATTCAAGGCAACAAAAAAAGAAGACACCACAACCGATGCAGCCTTTGGAATAAGAGAGACTACATGAGACTCAGGAGACCCCTTTTCTGCTGAGAGATGTTGGGAGATTCTTGGAATGTGATTTTGTTTGGGGACAATCTGCCAGCCCAGAAGACCAGACTGTTGAGTCCAGATCCAGGACCTTGAAAAGTCGCAGCGTGCAGAGACTTCAATGCAGTACTTTAAGACATGTGAACCCACAGCAACATATATGGACAGCTAAGTTCTTGAGCTCTCTGCAGTAGGTCAGGTGCATAGGAAAACCTGTTAACTGCAGGTGTTTTGAACCTGCAAATTCATGCTGCGAGTACAGACTGTGCCAGAAGACAGATCATTGCAGAGTCAAATGAGAACATTTTCCCGTTTTAAGTCCACATTGTTTTCATGTCTTCTGTTTTGTCTCCTGTACAAAGGGTGCTTCAGGGGATGTGAAGCTGAGCTAGACAGCCCTCTCCTTCATCGGCTGCCTCACAAAGTGAGGTTTGATGCCCTGACTGCACTGACGCTCTCATCACCGCTTCCATTTTTCTTGACTTGGGGCAACCCTGGTTACCAGTATATTCGAGGTGGGTCAACTTCAGACCATTCAAACTAATATTTCCACAGCTTGGCATGGTTCCATTGCTCAGGCATGGCTGTTAGCAGCCAGACTGCACTTGGTCTTGCAATGTGCAATTCTTGGCTTACAATTCTGCGCTATACCGCGCTTCACAAAGTTGTCTACTCCAATGTGTCAGCTATGTGATTGACTGAACTTGGTTCCTCAACATATAGGAGGACCTGTCCTTAATCCTTTGGTTGAAAAAACATATCACCCTTCCAGAAAGATGCTGTCAGAGCAGAGAGCGCGTGCTTGAGATGTTTGCGGTGGCTGATTGCGGTTTAACAAACCTCAAGGCTGATACCTCGAGAGATAGTCTGTTAGCTTCATATAGCCGTGTAGCAATAAGTGTTGTGTAAGCAGACGAGTCGATCAGCTACAATGTGGGGTGTCGTGTGGCAAAGCCACGCTGACGTTCGGTGGCAATCCTCGCAGAATGGGAAAAAGTCTTTCATAGGGGTGTGTATGGCTGCTCCTAGTCAGGAATGACCCCAGGCAAACAGATTTTGTTCTTGTTGATGGTAGATATACATAGACATGCTGATTTGCCTTCACGAAATGAAGCGACCTGCCCAATTAGAGATGGAGGCTTGATCCAAATCCAGCATTTTGAAGAATCAAATGAGTAAATACTCGAATGCGTATCAAGATCGTCGGTGAAAGGAGCTTGCAGTTCCATGCAGCACACTGCACCTTGCAAAGTAGGTCAAGTACATCGAGAAGCGCGTGCCAAAAAAAGTCATCAAGTGCCGCACATCAAACATACAGTAAAGAGTACCCGGCTATGCTTCATTTGTCAAGAGACACTGTCTGAACGGATCTGTTTGTGTCGTCTGGCAAAGCTGGTATAGGTCCATTTTCTTCCTCTTGTTGCTGGAGAGTTGCACAGGGGGAAGGATGACATAGTGAATGACACCGAGAAACACTCACACTTATGTATATATGTATATTGTTATTATATCCAGAACATGATCCAACAGCCAGGTACGTGGAGAAGATTGTTGAAGTGCCTCAGGCTCAACCTTCCTTTTCGGCCGCTTGTATACAACTGTGGCCGCTGGTTCTATATCATTGTGCAGTGGAGGAGTTGCATCCTGAAACGGTGACAACGTACCTTGTGGAGAATGCAGGTCATATACGAAGAAAGACCCATTGAAGTGCCAGAGCTGATTCATGTGGAGGCTGTCACACAGGCGTGGTGCTTCCTGACCTTAAACCAATTTAAACCAAACGGGTCAGGGATTGCCCGGCCTGCCCTTCTCAGATCTCTCAGGGACAGTGCCATGTTCCTGATCAGGTCCCAAGGCCTCATGTACAATTCGTGAAGAAAGAAGTGCCGAAGGCGTGGGCAACAGGATGCAAGGCGGATGAAAGAGGACATCTTTCGACATGTTTCGACAATTTTGTTATGACAAGGCAATGACAAGGCGTGGTTAGCTTCGGTTTGGAAGTCCGTGCCCTACTCCAGGTGATTCTTCAACCACAGGAGAGGATTGTAGAGGCTTGGTGCCAGGGAATGATTAGAATGCGAAAGACGATTCGATGTGAGGTGCAGTGATAGAGTCTTGCGCTCCTGCAAATTTCAATGTCGCAGCAACTCCATTCAGCACCATAAGATATTTCATGTTTTCATATGTTTTCATGTGTTTACACCGTTTCAGTTGTTTCAGGTTATCTCATGTTGTTACTGTGTGACTGTGTGTCGCCTTCTTTGTTTTTCTGTTGTCTCCCTGGTGGGACCGGTGTGTTTGACGACCAGCACAAATACTGCCAATTCACAGTTCCACACCATGGATCACCGAGGTGCCGCTAACCCTGACACAGGACGGGCACATGATCGGCCAAGTCATGAGGACAATGTAGGCTGCTACAAAAAAACAATCCTTTCAAATTAATTTCAAATCCGTTAAAATCTTTGAAGCATTTTTTGTATCTTTTGGCACATCCATGAGTGACTCGGCCCACATTTGTGAGTAGTGCCTGGAGTACAAGTCGTGCAGCCCCATGTTGCAAGGAGCGACCGGTGGAAGTGCCACAAGTCCATGTGGCCGAATTGATGGTGCAAGCGCGATCCTCGAATTTGTCGAATCCGTTGAACAGTGTCCACATGTCTCAGCCGCAAAGGCAACACAGTTGCCTTCTGCTTTCAGTTGCCTTGCTATCTTGCAATGTCTTGCAATGTCTTGCAATGTGTTGCAATGTCTTGCAAGGGCAAGTCACAGTTCCCTTTATTCCGGGCATTTTGCGCAGTCAAGCTTTGGTAGAAACAAACAGAGCTGAGTATGTGGTGGCGTTCAAAAAAATTCAGCTCCCCAACAACAGCAAAGCAGGAGGCTGTCAACTTGCAGACACAAACCACCCTCACCACAAACAGCGGAGCATCTCCTTTTCACTGCTTTTTCAAATCAAAGGAAGAAGATGAGTGCACTCGTGGAGCGATGCCATTTGAGGTACCAAAGCCACAGGTGGAAATGGTGGACAAGGAGGTCTCGTGGGCGGGTGCAAGTTGAACATGCCTTAAAGATGAGCGAGTTTCTTCAAGTTTCTTCTTTGGGATATTCTTGAACATTGAACACATTTAAGCTTAGTGCACTGCAATGCGTTTCTAGAAGCTTGATGGATTGGTCAGGTGCCGAAGATCATCGTCCAGGCAGAAGAAAAGATTGTCGAAGTACCACAGGCACAAACCAGCAAGTGCGGGAGACATGACCATGAAGGGACTCAATGAAGACGAAAGAGGAAAGATGTCTGCCATGTCATGTCTACAGGCATGAGCAAGACCATGTGACACCATGTGACCATATTTGGATGTGAGAGAATATGATGAATATGCTCAGATAGAACAAGATCTCAATATTTCAAGCGCAGCGATGGCAGGTCTTCTACGAGGAATGTCTCAAACATGTCCCCCAAGTTCAAGTGGCTGAAGTGATCAAGGAGGCAGAGCCATGTGTCAGATTGTGTCAGATGTTTCGGCTTCGAATGCTTGCGCGTGGCAGTGGGAAGTGATCGCACATATCGTGGAATTTGCTCGCGCATGCTTAGAATAAACCAAATAAGCCATTTGACAATATTTGGTTGACCTCAAGTATGAAATGCAGGTACCGCATTATCAGAAGCAGGTCGTGCAAAAGCATGTACCCAAGTGATGCTGCCATGTTTTGAGACTTCCAGACGGATTTCAAAGGACCATTTGTTTCAAGAAGGCTTTCATTCTTCCTTCTTCTCACCCCCCCACCCCCTTTTGGTGTTCTTGAACTTGGCAGGATTGTGGAAACCAAAGTTGTGGAGAAGGTGCTCTTCACAGATATTGGACAGTGTGAATATATGTGAATCAAGGGTCTTCAAAGATAGGTATCCAAAGCCCTTCAAGCTTGGGCCCTCTCTCTGAACCCTGGAAAACAACATAGTCCCTGCCCGAGACATTGCAACCATTCCTGGCCCAAAACATCAGATTATGGCCATTATGGCCTTATGGTTCATTCCATTTCATTCCTGTTAGCCCAATTGACAGCATCCCAAAGCATCCCACAGCAATGTCAATGCCCCTTTGAAGCACTGCTGGATCAATGCACACCAGGTTGTACCCGTTCCCGTAAACCTCGTGCGGGAAACTGCAGTGGAGGTTCCCCAGGTCGCTTGCTGTGAGACACAGCTTGGGATAATTTGGAAAACGCTTTGTTTGGTTCAAATGATGGATTAGTTTCCAGAAGCTATTCATGATCAAACAATGCCATGCCGCCTTTCTGGCTGTGTAATACTAGTAGAGTGCACCCTTGAATCTTGAAGCATCCTCCAGTTTGTTCTGCAGCTTCCATTCGGTTAGGCCCAGGCAGTCTACCTACGTCTACTTATGTCTACCTATGTCTACCTATTCTGCAGGTGGTGCAGCATGAAGTCATTCGGCAGAAGGCCTCTGGAGCGATGCAGCAACGCATCATCCAGACAGGCCCAGACAAGAAACAACAAGAAACAACATACAAAACTAGCAACCTGAGATTTTGGAAAAGCGGAAGGTTTCTGCTGTCGATGAAGGTCGGACTTTTTGTTTTTGAGTCCAAGACACGAATACAAGCTGAGTTCAATAGTCTGAGTGGAAAGCGGAGATGAGATGACCATGTTTCTATATTCTCCATGTGTCAAAATATATGTCAAAATTATTTTTTCCTGCCAGAGGCTGGCAGTACCAACGGTCTGCAAGAAAGGAGGACTGATAGCAGATTCTTTGATCTCCAACAACCTGCAATGACCCATGACATGTCACAAGAGACAGCCTCGAGTGGCAGCATTTTAGCTAGGAAGAACATTGAGAGATGGAAAGGAATGTCTGGAAGTGTGGCATGCATTCAATGTTCAATGTGTGTGTATGACATCATGATTGCCCGTTGATTCAGCCGGGCGACTTTGAAAGGAAGTTGTCAGCGGGATCGCCGAAGCGCAGCAAGGAGGCAAAGGATTGCTAAATTCTTGGAATTCTTGGATCTTTTTGGATCTTTTTGACTAGACACATTTTTCAAAGATCTTTAGAGCATTGAAGAATTGAAGAAGGATGAAGAGGCATTGAAAGGAAGAGCGCCACTGGAGGGTTTTTGTGGTCAGGTATCTATGATGCTCCTGTGGCTTCTGTTCGGCGTGTGAGCCTTCCAACCAATGAGGCAGGGATTTGGCGGGATCCAGATCTTTTTCCAGATACCATTTTTGGATATCTTCAACATGTTTTGATACTGGATCTTTCTGTTCATTCTGATTTAGGGTACACGACTAGATTGCAAGAACATGCACACTATGGCACTCGTTGTAAAGATCTCTGCAGCTGATCGAAATCCCCCCTCTGAGTGCTGCAGAGGTACAAGCCAAAATGTCTCAGATCTAGGATGCTCATTTCAATCCTTTTCAAATTCCATGCCAGTCCCTCCATTTTTGATGGAGGTGGAGGTCTCTGCTGTGATTACTGAGCAGTCTGTGTCCCACGAAGCTCCTGTGGTTTGGGTCTCAGAATCAGACTGCGTCACTGGGTAGAGAGACATAGTGCTTGTAGCATGATGTAGCGCCGTCTTTCGTTCAGGTCACCACAGTCAACCTAAAGCCTGGCATGTTTGCTCAGACCCAGGCAGGGGTCACAGGCTGTGACAGGATTGCTCATTGTACTGTTCTACGCCAAGGCACATCTGTGAGCTCCCGAAGTTGTGGGAAAATTATCGAACATGTTTCTTTGATAGGTGGCCCCTGCACCAGTCACCACCTATGGCACTGCCATGGTCGGCACAATGAGCGCCATGGGTACAGCTGCTGCGTCACTGGGCATGCAGGAGGTTTTGTGTGCTGCACTCCAAGTCTCAGCGGAGCAGCAGAACAAAAAGGTGTCCAAATAGTATAAGTAGTCTAAGTAACATCTGTGGGTTATTTGTTCGGATCTTCGGGCTCAAAAGGCCCAGCACCTTCCGCGCCGCCCCAGCCTGCGCCTGCAGAACGGCTTGGGGTACAGGCGAAGCTTGGATTGAAAAATCAATCTGCTGGATTTGATGCGAATCTGCAGTTGCTGGCAACAAAAAATGTTCCCTGTGAAGGTTCTACTGTGTTCCATGCATATTGAATTATGTGTTACATGCATAATGTTGTCTACCTACTGTTCGCCTCTTGCCCTCTTCCAGCCAAGGATGTCTCGGCCAGCGCAGCCGCTGCCTGTGGTGCAGCCGCAAGCACCATGCGGACCGCTCGTGCAGAAGCAGCTTGTGCCTGCGGCAACGTTCTCATGCCGCTTGGCAGCACAGAAAAAAGGTAGACTGTCCAGTTTCAAACAGAGCAATATATATATATAATTCAACTGATGCAGTTGCAGGCCATGGACTGTACCGATCGACCAAAAGCATGAGCTTTGAGATTCACTTTGCCTATCATTTTATCAAAGCTACCTTGTACTGAATTTTGCTCACAGCTTTTCCAACACCAAAGGTGGTTTAGGTGAATTTCACTTGGATACACACGTTTCCCTGCCAATCCTGATAAGCCTTGGGCAAACAAATGGCTTGTTTCGTCAGGCCTGACTCTAGCTTCTGCCGTGGAGCCGCTCGCTCTGTCCCAGCGGCTCCAGACCCTTACCTGATAGCCGGGAGCCTTGAGAAATGCTTTCTCTGCTTTTCGTCAACAAGATGTCACACTGCGAATTGCTGCAGTTTTTGTTTTTGGGATTGCTGTGGATTATCAGATGACTCCTCTCAAGAAAAGCAGAAACAACATGTGATGCTGAGACTGAGCCAGTGGCCCCGGGATATGGAACCATCAACACGCAGTCCACCTTGCTGCTGGGCAAAATTAACATCCAGAAGCCAGTGGACCACATGTGAACCAAAATGTAAAGGACAGGGGAGAACGAATAATTTAAACTGTGAAAGAGTGTATGCCAGATGGCCATACCAAGCCTACTCAGAAACTTGAAACGCCATGAGCCATGAGTCCCGCTATGCTCCACTCTGTCACAATCAGCTCAGGCCCACTCAGCCCCTGTGACGTTCATGCCGAATCTCAGAGACTTTCACAAGTTTCCCATCCATTTCAAAGATGCTCCCTGTTGCAAGACCAGTTTTGGCATGTTTGGTTACAGCAAGTTGAAGCAAACAGCGATGGAACCTGCACACCTGTAGATGTTTGGCAAAATTGTTGGGTTGGCGCCGCGACATCAGGTAGCCAGTTTGGGCTGCATGAGCTTGGGATGTGAGCGGACTTGTGGTGGGCGCAAGCGTAGCCAGTAAAGATGCGATTTGTGCTTCCAGGGAAATATAGTTGTGCTAAGGTTGTGAGATAGAAGATGGCATTTTTACTGACTCTTCTAAGTCGAGTTTCTCCTCAATAAACAAACAAGACAATTGAAGCATTTTATCGCGCCTTTGAAAGCGTTCTCTTTACTGTATGCTCTGTGCCTCTGCCACTGTGCCACTGGCAAATTCGCCGGTGGCCGGCTTTGTAAACCAGGCGCCACTTGCAGCTGTGACAATGCCATTTGTTTTGGCACAGCCAAGACTAAACAAAGATGCAGCTCCACCTGCGTGGCCAGGTATTTTTCACTTGATTGATATTTGAATGTCGATACATCTCGAGACTTTCCAAAGAAGTGTCGGTTGGAATGATTTTGACACTTCATATTTTGGATGAACACAACTTGCTGAATATTATGTAGAAAGGGATGAACTGCTGCAAGTTGCTCCTGGCCATTTGCCAGCCCTTTGATTCTCATGTTAATGCTCTACAGCCTAAGACTGATACGAAGGACCTTCGCAGCCAGTCAAAAGGATAGCAATGAGGGCAATGAGGGAGCTTTCTCTGTCAAGATTTTGTAACTTTTGGTATTTCACAGGTGGTGAATCCAAAGGCACCTATGCACACTACAATGAATGTACAATGAAGAATGAAGACTCTAGTTGCCTCATGAACCGGCACAAGCCTTCGTCTAGAATTCAATGCAAGTAAGTGAAGTGCAGTTTGAGTCAGTTTGAACCCAGTCAGGGTGCGTAAGCCAGCTGAATGTGCATGTAAATGGACTCGTTTCAGCAGCAAGCTTTGTGGGCAGCTGTTCCAAGTGTTCAAGTGTTTCGGCTTTTTCGGTTTCAGTCAATTCCCATTTTTAATTTGCGTTGGGTCCATGTCAGCTCAGCCAACAGCGCAGAAGCAACCGTAGCTGGACAGCACTTTGTGGCGCCAAGTTTTGACTGAGATTCATTGAGATACTGTACCATTTCATGAAAAAAAACATAGTGAAGGTATGTTTGGGGCTTAAGACCTTCAGCAACACAGAGAGGACGACAGAGAGTTGGCAAGCACTTTGTTTCATCAATCCGATTGCTTCAAGCAAAAAAATCAAGCACGCCTAGATTGGATACCTTGAATGCTCTAACTACAGGGTCACAGGCGCATGTTTTCAATTAGCCAACTGTTGCAATTTGTTGAGACTGTGACACGTTTAACATGTGACAAACGTGTGACAAACGTGTGACATGTGTGACATGCATATTCAATCTATCATTATACTATCACATACTATCACAAATCACAACATACAACATGCATATCGCGTCAAGTGAATCGCTGCAGTCACTTCATCCACCTGTCCAAGGTCCTGGTGGCAGCGGATTTTCACTACCGCACCCAGAGGCACTGGCAGTCACGTCAGGTTTTCCGAGCTTTCCGAAGCTGGAGGTTTTCACTCGACTTTGCACGTCACCGTGGTTACCAAGTTCTCTGAGCTCAGTTTCTAGGATGTTTTACGCGTCGAGACAATTGAGATATCACTGATTGCACTTGTACCTCAACCATGTCGTTCATGTATTTGCTCATCTTGGCTAAACCTGTGCAGTCTATGCAGCCTATGCAGGAGCAGACACTTAGGCTGGCTTTTTATCCAAATTCAATTTGCCCATTGAAGGCCAGTATGCAGTCGATGAAAAGCAGCAAGTGGTGAAAGAGCTACACGACTGCACTATAGACAGTCGGACAAGAGTTCATATTCTGATTTGCAGATCCTGGACCTCTCAGAAGCCTACTCAGTAGGCGTTTGCCGATTTCCGGGTGGCGCGTAATGTAAGGAATGAATTCATTATCATGCGATGGAACTTGCTTTTCCTGATCTTTGACTTCATTGTCATCCCTCTTCCTCTGTGGATCGACCTAGTCTGCCACTTGGTTGCACAACCTATTCTCATGCTTCTTGGAAGAACGTGTTCTTCCACTAGTTCTTGCTCTTGTTCTTGCTGCTGATGATGTTGCAGTTGTCACTGTTGTCTCACCTTGGGTAGCATTGTGCTTGTTGAACATGGTCAGTTTTTTCACACAGAATAGAATCTAACTTCTACTGTGGTGTGGGTCAAACAAACCACAAGATCGAGTTCTTTGCCTTGCTGCAAGGCCCAATTTTTGCTGCTATCTATGGGCTCTTCGTTGGATGGCTTGGAGCGTTCCTCCTTACCGCCCTTCAGCAGCGCTGTAAGCAATTTCAGATTTAACCATGAGCATAGCACAGTCCGAAGCAGATGGAAGGTTTGTGCAGTGCGTTCTCTCCAAGCAAACTTTCTGATGAAAAAGGCGCCCGCACCCTGTGCTACAGTGCTGTGTCTGCGCGTTCACAGAAGAGTAAGAGTACACCAGGGGAAGTTTGGGAAACTAGTTACAATACAGATAGCACAGTCAGCAACGATGGCAATTCGAAATCCTCCTTTCCAGGTGGTGGATGACACCTGGGAAGAGAAGATCCCCAAAGGAACTGAAGAGGTGTGGTTTTTCTTGCAGCTAACTTTTTATTTTTTCTCTTCATTTCTCTTCCGTATTCTCAGGAGAAGCGATTGGCAGACAACTTGCAGCACCTCGTCATGATGTGTGGCTACAAGGACTGCACGTATTAACACCCGGTTCTGCTGTGCTTTGTCCTTGACTGGGCAGACCCAAAGTGAAATCAGGAGCCCATGGAAGTGATTTGCCAGTCTATTGACTCTCTGGCTGCACAGTCGTGTCCTTGGAATTATGGACCCTCTGCTTAGACCAGGATGCTGCTACCGGAGACTTCAGAAGGATGAACACGGTGAACACGTGTATATAAACAGAAGTGTATATATATAGATGCGGACATGCATGTACTATATATATACACACATATGTGCAAAGGATATGTGCATCTGAATATACAGCAGGTATATTGTATCTATATACAAATATCATACATCCATACATGCATGCATTTGTGAATGGCGTGCATAACATGTTCAGCATATACATCCACACGCACATGGAAGTAAGGATGCACAGGCAGATGCATGTGCAGAAAATCACACTGTTGACTTGACTTCTGGACTAGTCTTCGTACAAACAATTCCGCTACACTTCAAGCACTCACCTGTTTTTCCTTTGTGAGAAGAATTGGTAGCTTCGAGTTTGTCCGAGGTCGGTGGCACACCGCCTCATTGTGGTGATTGGCCATTGTCACAGTTGTTTCATGTTGTTTCAGTCGATGTCTTTTTTCCCCTTTCGAAATCACTGGACGTATATGCAAGGTATAAAGAGGATACTTATCACATCTTGTCACAAGCATAGAAAAGGCAGAACTATTATCCGGACATTTGTGAGGAAAAGCGCTGCTGCCACTGCCACACCAGGTGTAACCTTTCAAGCGCCCAACCCCATGACCTCAACATTTGAAAAACAAATAATCCTCATTGCAATACACTCGAAACCCATAAGACATGTCCAAAGAGGATACCCTTGCAAGATCTTGCAAGTGTATAATCGTGCTAAGCCTGCAAGAACAAGCCTTCAAGGCACAGGATCCTTGACGCAGTCTTTTGCAAGGCTCCTGTTTGTGAACACATGTAAACAAGATGGTCGTAGTGAGATAGCCAAGCAAACATGTCAGCTCAACTTGAAGTACTTTTGGAAAGCCATGCAGTGCAGCTAAGCTCACACAATTTGCAGTGTTTTCAAAAGGAACCGGCATAAATTTCCAGATCTTTTTGAGAGCCTTCAATGTGTATTTGACAACCAGAACGTGCTTGAGACAGCAAGGGATGCGAACCGCTGCACTCTACAGCACGTTCCGACCTCCTGATTCTGATTTGCCATTTGCATCCATTTTTGCCCATATTTAATCCATATTTGCCCCACAGAAACGGATCTGCGAACCCACGCCTCTCCGAGGCCTGGAAGAGGGCACTCCGGATGTCGCTGAAAAGGCCGCGCGGTTGAAGGAGCGGCGCCTTGGCCACATTTGGAAAGGCTTTCGAAAGGCTTTCGCAAGGCTTTGTCCAGTTTCTCCATCTCCACCGTGCCAAAAAAGATAAGCAATATTTGTTCGAATTGCGGATTGGAGGTTGGCTTGTGGAGCTCACGAAAAAAAGGATTGTCGTGTCCTCTTGCAGAAGAGAACTGTTGACTGTTGACCATTTTCCTCCTTGTAGCTTCACATCTTGTGATTTTTGCGGTTGAGGTATGCGAGGTCCTTCAAGCGTTTCCATGCTACTTGGATGAACGAAGGGTAGAGCTGGTGATGCTTTGCAGCTGCACATCATTGCAGTCACACTCACATGTCACATTCGCTCAGGTGACCAAGCACCCAAAGCAGTGGGCAGGGGGTCGTGAGATCCGTGGCAAGTGTTCCAATGCCAACTACACGACACTTGTCGTCGTGTACAGAGTTTGTTCTAATTTTTGCAGACCTACAGCAACATGTTGGCGGTGAAAGCACATTCATTTTTTAGGAGCTTGTCAATACGCTTGACCTGTAAGTTTGATGTTGTTGTACATGACATTCATCGTCATTGTTTTTTCTTTAGGATGCGAGCTGCTGTGACGCGGCTCGAGGACTGAACATACTGGACCCGGTTCAGAATGACACCTTGAAAAAACTGGGGCCGTGGTCTTGAGAAGTTCAATCTTGGTGCAAGCACAAGGAAGCAGAAAGTATACACATCCTATGAACCATCCGAAAAACAAAAATAACTATAGTATTATATAATGTTATAAACATAATATAGTTATAATATGAATAGAATATAGTATATACAATATATAATAACAATGATAGTAATAATGATAATGATAATAGTGATAATAATAATGATAATAGTGATAATAAGGATAATAATGATAATAATGATAATAATAGTAATACTAATAATAATCATTATAATAACAATGATAGTAATACTAATAATGATAATAATAATAATATTACTACTAATAATGATAATAATAATAATAGTAATAATAATAATCACAATAGTAACAATAATGATAATAACACTAGAAATAATCATGATGATAATGATACTATATATATATATATATTGTAGAGCTTCGCACACCGGCGATGCCCAAGGGTTGTGGTTGTTGTCGTTGTCGTTGTGGTTGTGGTTGTGGTTGTGGTTGTGGCTGTGGTTGTGGTTGTTGTTGTTGTTGTTGTTGTTGTTGTTGTTGTTGTTGTTGTTGTTGTCGTTGTTGCCCAAGCGCCTGCGGGCGCCGTGCGAAGACTTCCAGGCCTTGACCGAGGAGGGGAAGATAAACACCTTACTCCAAACACAACTATATGCCTACCCCGTGCACAAGGTGTGCAAAGAGGTGTTGACGACAGGGCTGTTGCAGATCTGGTCCAGACAGATCTTCTAATTTGCAATCGCTAATCGCTGCCCTCCCAGGAATTTGCCTTCATCGCCGAAGGGGATAAGTCGGACCTGCTGCTGCACTGCACAAGATTGGGGGCCTTGACGCGCGCAGCTTGTGACTGCTCCAAGAAGTATCAGGCCAAGACGGTGCTCGGAAAATTCAACAAGAAGCTGGTAAGGGCAAAAAGAAAAAGCCGAAGCACCTGCTCTGCAGCTTGGGCAATTTTGACTACAGGTCTTCCCAAGCCCTGCTTTTCCTATCCTATTCCATATCTTACTGTAATCTTGTTCCGTACTTTCCCCCCGTTTGCTTTCTTCTTCCCCGTCTCTTGTTGCTTGCCCTTGCATCTTGCCTTTGTCGCTTGTCCTTGCGCCTTGCTTTCTGCTTTCTTTTTCCCTTGCCGCTTGCTTCTTCCCCTTGCTTCTGAATTTGTTTTTATCTTGCTTGCTTCCAAGCTGTCCTTGCTCTTGCATCTTGCTCACTTCTTGCCGGGGTCTTGCCGCAGACACCAAGCTGAAGCCCCATGGTCTGCATGGTCCTGACGTATGGCATACGCTTGCCGCTGTTTTGCCCATTGCTGCCTGCGCATCCTTTCTTGCCCCCTCTTCTTTGACGCGCTCCCCCTGCTGTCGGCAGGGGTCGGCGGATATACACCTAAATTTATATATCCAACAGCGAAAACTTTGGAGATCCGCCACCGATTGTTTTGTGCGAATCCTTTCAGGAGTATGGTGACTTGGACCTCAGCTGCACCACCGCCACCAGCTGTGATACGGACTGACGTCGAACTGCCGAACCGTGTTTGTTTGGACCTTCAGTACTTCACTTCATGCATCCGACTCATTCGATTCATTCCATTCATTCCATTCATTCTCATTGTGGTTTGCAGGACTCCATCTTTGCCCCAAGATATTTTGAGAACCTCGGCTACCAGTTCCTCACCTCCCCAAAAGCCAAGGAGGTAGTGTGGCAGGCCATTCGCTGGAAATTTGCAACCTGGGAAGACTGACATTTGTTGCTAGGAGCGGCATCGTCTCTTTCCTAATCAAGACGATGAAAAATGCTCAAACTGCAGTCTTATCGCGTCCTTACTGTGACAGGCACCCTTGTACTACAACCACTTCTTGAACGAACGTCCATTCTATGTGCGCGCCATTGGCATCATGCGTCCAGAGCTTACAGGCAGACTGTCTATTTCAAAGCTGGGAACTCTGTCTGCAATAAAAATATGCGTCATTATGCACCCATTGTGGGACATAGAGACAACTCATATTCATATTCTTCATGACACCTCGCTATGCTTGTTTTCGCCATTAAGAGGCAAATTCCATAGCAAATGAATGTAAGTGATGTGATCTTCTGATTTGCTTCTGCCAAGCAGTGGTATTTGGAACAGACAGACATCGTCGTTCGGTGACAACATTGTTTCACATCAGCATGATCGATTGTCACTGTTTTATGGCTGTGTGCCACAACTCTTCACTTAACGATACTTTAGGATACTTAAAGCAAGTTTCACTGCGGTCCCTATTCCTATCTTCCTCAGGTGCTGCCTACATGCTGGGTTTTCTGATCCCTTTCAACATCAACACCATGTCGATTTTTAGCTTCTCATTGGATCTCTGCATCAAGGGCGAGCTACCTATCTGATCAATTTGTTCGAGAACTGCACGCGTGGCCTTTGCATATTTTTCTACCTTTCTCTATCCAATTTCTATCCTTTCTTTGCAAAGAAGGACGCAGTTTTCAGCACTTTTGTGCACGGCTTGTTACACAATCACAGTTTAACAGGCAGATTATATAGCGCAGTAGGGAAGAATAACATTGGCTTTTCAAACCAAACACGTTGGATCCAGGATCCTGAAATGCTGAGAATGCTTAGGTTTCCTAAACATGCGTTTGGACGCTTGGAATCAGTGGGTTTCCTGAACACACCACTTGCCCTAGTTCTGTCGGCCTTGTGCTAGCAGTGATGAATCAGGTTCTTCCATGCTCACTATCAAATGGATGACATCATCTACACCTTGACCTGCATGCAAGCTCTGCAGATTCTTGTCTCTCATTCAGAGGGCATGAAGACACTTTGAGCTTGCAATTTATTTGCGATGTATCCCTGTGACTTTAACTCTCTCACAAGAAACGGGATACGAAGTCAACCAGCCACATTTGTTGAGTTCCTTGATGTTTTTGGTTTCTGCAAAGGTAAACTTGGCATCACCAACCATAGTTCCGGGGGTGGAGCATTGACAATGCAATGAACAAAACACGCACAAATTTATGCTGGTTTGAATCTCTTGGAGTCTTTTCAAGTGTCCTTTGTGGCCCGTTGTGGCCTAAGGAAGCGCGTTGAGATCTTGATGATTCCCATGCCTGTGATCTCTGGACCAACATCTGGCACTTCCCAGTGTAGGAAGCTGAGCAGTTGAGCAGTTCAGCACCTGACCCTTCCAAAGAGAGGATTTCATCAAAAACCATATAGAAACTTCGGGGGTAGAAACATTACACATAGAAGTCTTGAAGACCTGCGAGATTCGTCATAGCTTGACAGACCTGGCAGGAGTAGTAAGATGAAAGTATAGAATAGAATAGACACTTAACAAGACTTGTGTCATCTTGTGTCCTGGACACCATGATATCAGTGAACTGTTTGCAAGACCTTTGCATGCCAAGGGGAGGAGTTCACAGAGTGGTTCCGACAGAGTGAGCGTTGGACAATTGGAGCTTGCGAAGTGTTCCATTACTTTATCGTGAAACGTCGCCGCTACAACTGCGTGGGGACCTCAATGTCTGGAGTCAAAAAGGGTTGCTATTTTTGAGGTGGAGTTTCAGTCTTCCCTCCTTCTGCATCTTTGTGACTTTGTTGCTTGTTTGATCTTGTTTGTCACGATTTTGATCAAGCCAGCTCAGAATGGGCGTAGAGAAAGTTAGTTCTGACAGAACGACTCCCTGATTATACTTTTTGATGAAATGCGGGTTTGCAAGCGCTTGCGAAACAGCACATGTTTTGTGAAAGTCTGCAGAATCTCAACTCCAGAGGCACTTCTCATGTAACCTGTTAAATGAGTTGAAGTTTTGACGGTCGCCTTAAACACTTTTAATTTATATACATACTTTCACTTGTGAAGTTTGGAATACAAAGTATACAAGCTTGGATTTGTTCGATTGGATCTTCAGAGCATGTGACAAGCACCTGCGGACTTTTTTTGATTGCTCAGTCTGCGGCACTATCCTATGGCACCTGGTTTGTGATCTACTATGGCTTCATTTTGTGCTCCCTTACATTGACAGGCTCCACATTGTGAATTCCAGCATGAAACCAGACTGGGAGAAAAGCATGCTGGAGTCAGGACTTGCAGGTTTCATCAACTACGCATTGGTGGGCGCCAAACAAGAGACGTGCCTTTTCTTACCTAGACGAACTTGAACATTTTCAGTTTAAACCTGCTAAAGGTTTCCTGGCGTGACGTGGCTGCCAAGCAAGACAGATACTGTGGATGGAATGAATGCAAGAAGAAGCTTGACTGCTTTCGCCCACAAGGATCGAGAGAGTCGCCGGCTTTACTCTGAGCGATGCTGGCAATACGAATCTTGCATGCATAGCATTTGCATAGCAGATGTTTGTTCAACGATGCTTCCCCTTCTCTGTGGATGTTGAGCATTGTCCATTCACAGGGGTGTCATGATTGCGGGCTTCTCCAGTCTCGTCAATTCCTCAGAAGTTCTGCACTCTGCCGCTTTTGGTGGACTTGCACGCCTTGATTTGTTTCGATAATGCATAGGCCGCCGTGAACTGGTTTGGGATGGAAAAGCAGGCTTTTTCTATGTATATCTGGCCGGGCATGAAGATGTACACAATACATTACAATACACTACATAGATCTTTGATGTTCTTTGTAGCATGTGGTGAGGGCTGGACCTACTTAGTCTTCCTGGTCTTCTTTTACCTTGACCGAGAAGGCGGGATCCAGAAGGACGCTCTTCCAGTTGTGAAAGGTAATGTGCTCTATGCAAAGTCATGTAGATGTTGCATCAATGTAGACATCCACGTCAAAGTCAATAATCCACATTTGTATGTACATCAAAGAATCAAAGATCATTTGAGTGCAAATATATGAGCAAGTATCAAAGCAACACAATGCAACCAAGATATGACATCTATGCCTGTACTGTAGTGAAAGTTTGATACCAACTAAGTGCGCCCAAAGATCCCCAAGCATAGGCTGCAAACGGCTGCAAACTAAATCAATTTTCCGCGCGTAGGCCGCTTTCAGTTGTGAGGCTGCAAACTGATCTACCATTTGAAGATGAAGCCGCAGGGCTCTGAGGCAGAAAGCAAAAAGCATGCTTGAAACGTTGGAACAGATCTGACTGAATCTGCGCTTTCACAATTTCATATGAATGTATATATATACATATATATACATATATATACATATATATACATATATATACATATATATATATGTATTTGTATATGTATATCTTTTGAACGTAACCAGCGGAGTTTCAGTTTTTGCAGGAAAGGGTGTCATGGTCTCTCGCATCATCCAACCTTTACACCACATGACAGAAATCATGCAGGACACCACCTTCTGCCAGAACGTCAAGGACTGGAGCCTGGGCCGCATAAGGACCTTTACATGACCACTTCATGCACTAGGGACGCACAGACTGATGAAGTGAAGTGAAGTGGATGAGTTTTTTCTTAAAATGTTGCAGCATTGCGCATGTAAAATCAAGCTTGACAAAATCTGGTTGCACCCGGTGAGAGTGTCAAAGCATATCAATGCATCTCAAAGCTGAGGATCCTGATGTGGCCAAGCTTGGTGATGCGACTTGTCTTTTTCGGGGGGCTTCAGCACATCCTTCAGCACATCCTCCTCCAAACCCCGGTGACTACTGTCTAGCTGGTGGGACATTTGACCATCAACCATTCACAGGATGGCCGGTGTCACGCCGTTCAAAGTATACGTCAAAAGCACGCTTCAATCCAACCTAATTATCCCCAAACCGTTTTATCACGGCTCCGTCCCCGTTTTTCCATTCTCGTGCTGTTCTATTTTGGCTCAACGTCGAATCGACTCCCTTATAGTGGAAGACTGAATGTAGCAGTTGGGTGCAGATGATGTTAGCTTGCATGCTGATTGTTTGACCAAAATTGTGGACCAGCATGGGTAAGTGCTATGTATTCTCTTTGGAAGTCACTGCCAACCAGGGTGCTGGCTTCATTTGCTTGCAAAGAAATAGAATGATGTAAGCTAGCCGTCTAGCCGTGTCAATGTTGGGCTGGCTTTGCTTGGAGCCCAAGGGTTACTCCGTGTGATTGCAAGGTACTCTTGTGTCAGCTACTGGGCAATCCTCAAAGTTGCCTTTTATGGAAAGAAGGCGAGGTGGGCTGCGCTGGTGCCGGCAGGAGTGGCAGCCTGTGTGACTTGGTGCCCTGAGGTTTGCGGACATGACCCTTCCAGTCCGATGCCCAGGGCAATTCAGACGGGGATTCTATTCCTGTCCATCTACAGATGTATTAGATGAAGAGCTTGCAATCCCGTGCAAGTGCCACCTCACACATGTTCAAGCAGTTTGGCAAAGCATTTCTTGTTAAGAGCGAGAAGAGAAGGGATGTTCTGAAAAACGTTGGTGAAGAAATGATGAGCGGACCTTCCCAGCCCTGAAGTCCGGAATATCAATCCATTTGGGCTGTTCGGAGGCACGAAACGTAAATTGCATCTCTGCACCTTTTCATACTTCTTCGTCTCCTTTGGGAAAAGCACACTGCTGTGCGATAGTCACTCGACATGTTTTGCCTAGGCAAGGAAGGCCTCAAAGCCGCCAACAAGGATCTCTCGACTGAGGCTTGCAATTGTGGGAAGGTTTTGGGGTCATTGGCCGGTGGAGGGTAGGCTGCATGTAGGCTGCATGTAGGCTGCATGTAGGCTGCATGTAGGCTGCATGTAGGCTGCATGTACACAAATTAAGAACCATGTAGAGCCCAAAAACCACCAAGTCGTTCTAGACCAGGTGCAACTCTTCAGCGTTTGAACTTGTTTGAAGTCATATGGAGTCATTGTCATACGTATCAAGCCATGACTTCCTGGCAAGTTCTGACAAGTTCATGACATTCATGCTTTGGGTTAGGAACTTGAGCGTCCTCTAACCCTCATCGCAGCTAGTCGCCCATTTATAAGCCGTGCTTGATCGTGCCACGGCCAGGCGGAGTCACTCGATGAGGCCTGAACCTCAGGTACTTGGCACTGAAGTCACTTTAAACCTCAGTGTGGCATGATCTGGACCTGGATGGACCTAAACTTCTCTTCTGTCTTTCACTACACATCTAATGTCGTGGTGCTCTTTAGGTCTCCACAGCGTTGCCCCAGGCAGGGTCCAGATCTGGCATTGTTTTCATTTTTTTTTGTATCTTTTTTATTTTGTAGTAGTAACGTGTGTGGCCCATATGCCATACACATGTGTTTGTTTGTCCTGCAGGGAGCAGATGTTTCCGAGGAGGACACGACCAGGGTTTGAAGGTTTGCAGGATTCCGAGATATTCCGAGGACTTCTGAAGGAGTTGCACGTTCTAGTTGAGGTCCACGTCGAGTCCACGTGGCCTCTTCTGTAAAGATTAGCATTCTTGAGATGTCTCAGAGTGCTGCCAAACACTGGCTTGCGAATATGTGCACCTTGTGCGACTTCCTACAGGATCCATGAATGAGAAAGCATAAAGTTCGTCTACCAGTTCACATGCTTGCCAAGAAATCCAAGACACTTCAAGCAGTTCGAATATGCCTTTTGCATGCTTTACTTAATAATGACACTAGAAGCAATAATTTGAACAGTACTAATCATGATAAATGATGATAGCAAACATGTTAATGGTGATAAGCAAATAATGACAATGACAATGATAGTAACAATAATGATAGTAATCATAATAGTACTGTAACACTAATAATATATAGCAATGTATGTATATGTTAAGAGTAATAACAACAACAAGAATGCCACCAATAACAACAATAATAACAACAACAATGATGATACGACTGATGACAATAATGATTATTAACGCAGACCCTGAGGTTTGCACAAGAACGGAATAGCGTAAATTCCAATGAATTTGGAACGACATCAAACAAAACAGATGAACTTGTGTTGACGAAGTGAGCATTGTATTGCGGCTTGGCAAGAGAACTGTAGCGCTATTAGGGGTTTCTTTTGAGGTTTGCAGAAGATATAAATTTTCCCACCCGCCCATGCAACAATTATCCGCAACTGGGCGATCTTTCAGGATTTACATGAGATACAAAGCCCACCCCGATTTTACAAGTAACCATACCGAAATTAGGGTTTCTTCTATGCTTCACATGAGATATAAAACCTCCCAGCCCCCTGGAACAATTAACCATACCAGATTAGGGTTTCTACGGCTTACATAAGATCAACAATTTCCAACCCCACGGAACCATACCGCAATCAGGGTTTCTTTTGGGCTTTCATAAAACATCAAATCTCCCAACCCCTGAAACAACTAACAATATTGCAATTAGCTCTCTTCTTATAAAACATCAGATCTCCCACCCCATGGAACAAGTAACCATATTGCAATTAGGGTTTAGGGTTTGCACAAGATATAAAACTCCCACCCCATGGAACACGTATGAAACCATACTGTACCATCATCACCATCATCACCATCATCACCATCATCACCATCATCATCATCATCATCATCTAATCATCATCTAATCATCATCTAATCATCATCTAATCATCATCTAATCATCATCTAATCATCATCTAATCATCATCTAATCATCATCTAATCATCATCTAATCATCATCTAATCATCATCTAATCATCATCTAATCATCATCTA
>BGPT01002153.1:20991-36845 GCA_003297045.1 Symbiodinium sp. clade C Y103 | reverse complement strand
TCTAATCATCTAATCATCTAATCATCTAATCATCTAATCATCTAATCATCTAATCATCTAATCATCTAATCATCTAATCATCTAATCATCTAATGATCTAATGATCTAATGATCTAATGATCTAATGATCTAATGATCTAATGATCTAATGATCTAATGATCTAATGATCTAATCATCTAATCATCTAATCATCTAAACATCTAAACATCATCATCATCATCATCATCATCATCATCATCATCATGGTTTTTCCGGACGCCGTTGGGAGTCCGGGCAATTCTGAGGGTCTTGAAGCAAGGCGAGAATTAACAATAATAATAATGATAATAATGATAATAATGATAATAATGAGAATAGTGATAGTAATGATAATAATACTGATAATACTGATAATAATAATGACCATGAATTTTCATGATCTCGTTGAGCCTTGGTCAGCCTTGGTGATGTCACATCATGCTCGAATGGAGCAATCAGGTGAGAAAAAGTGAATTAGATAGCTAACTTCCGCATGTTTCAGAAAGAGCGGTTTGTTTGCAGGCAGTATCAAGGTGCATGCTGAAGAAGTCGCAACATGCGCATACATGTGCGGGTCTGAATTTGCTTTTCTGGAACTACCGGCGATTCCTCCAAGACAAATCGATGTGTGATCAATGTCTTTGCCATTCTTAAACTTCGTAAAAGCGGGCAATCATTCTAGACATAGTACCTGATGCAAACCGCCGGACCCTTGTGCAAATTTAAAGAGGACATAAGCCAAGGAGCTTTGCCTGGCCCTTCACAGTCAACTATTGTCGCCTCCGCACTTCGCACAAGGGTACGAAACAGATTGAAAAAGTGTTCTTTTCATGTCGTGTGGCACAGCCCATCTCTTTCGCAAGCTTGGGCCAGCCCGTTTCAAAGGCAAGGGGAAGATGTTCAGACTGTGAGCAAAAGAAGGACCCCTGTTGAGGTCTCCCCGACAGACTCAGAGAGTTTTAGGAGTAGGGTTGTCGGCATTCATTCTGGGACGTTGATCGGGCATTCTAAAACATTGATTTATGATTGGAAGCGTTTCAGTAGGTTTGCCCCTGACATGCCAATGACCCGCAGCCCACATTCTTTCATAGTGAATCGGAGTTGGCATTTTTTCAATGTATTTGCACATGTTCTGGCACTTGCATGCACCATAGCTGAGCCTGGATTATTGGCCTACTACTTTCTCTGGTTTCTGCTAATTGCTGGTAGCAGAGCCTTCCTGCTTCTGGCACTGTCATTCCACGTTACGAATAGTTGGCAAAATACTGCGATGGAAAGGAACACCTGAGTGTCTTCTAGGTACATCTTTTGGCACATGCTCAAAAGGCTCAAAATGAATCAAAATATATTGGAATCAAAATCATTGGAGGGCAATTTCCTAAAGCCATAGCGATTTGGCTCAGGAACTCCAACAATCTACGGCCAGGCACAGTGACGAAGAGAAAAGTGATCTATTTTGACAGATCATGGGAACAGTATTTGCCCAAAGGCTTCCCAAAGTCTAAATCATGCCATGAAATGCCAACATCTCAAAAGGTTTCTTCTCAATGTACAGTTTGACACTTTCGGAGGCTGTCCTAGAAGCAAGAAAAGAGAGAAAGAAATGCAAAAGGTAAGAAGTTATCATCCATGTTGGTTTGAAAGGACAAGGGAGCGAAGAGAAACACGGTGAGCACAAAGATTAGCAAAGTTTGAACAGCTTGAAATGGAAGACCGAAGTGATGGAGCCGTCAATACTTCGGGCAGGACTTCGGTGAAACATGAAACACCTCTCTCTGACCAGGTTTGTAGACTCTCAAAATTTACCAAGCAACGGCTCCAAAGCACATTTCAGGTGATGTTCACTCACAGCACACACCACCACACCAACTTGATCATTTTGTTTTGCAATCAATAGCCCTCATTTACTGAAAGCTTACCGGACTACCGTGGCCAAAACACTGACGAAAGAGCAAAGTCCTGTGGCACTGTGATGGCTTTGGCAGCTATGCCTTCGTGCCTGCGCCAGGATTACGAATTTGCTAGCAGTAGTGGATGACCGATTGCGAGCAGCCGTCAGACCGCAGGCTTGGAAAGCACGTCTTGAAGTTTGGACTGATGGCCAAGTGCTAAGCGATAGATTTTTTACCAGGTTGGGGCATCTTCTTCACCTTTGGGAGTCATCGCGGCTCCTGCTGCAGTCCTGTGTGGCATTTTTGGTGCCACCTTGCTTGGGGCAATTTCTTATCGACGAAGTGCCCGCCGCATAGCCAGGACATTGGAGGTGGCTTGATCAAAGCTGTTTCGTTCAACAACCTATGTCGCAGAAATCTCTGGAATATGTTTTAGATATTTCAGCGTTGGGGGCACAACTTTGGACACTGTCGTTGGTGACGCTCTGTGGCACTCCGTGATGCAGGTTGCAGCCGCTCCACAGCCCTCCTTACCAGAGCCCAGCACAGGCCCTGGCGGCCCTGGGGCCCTTGCGGGCCCTCTGCGCGCACCGAGAGCAACAGACTTCTTGACCAAGCGGGAGATCATGTACCTCTTTGTGGTGCCAGGCCTGCCAGTCTAATGCTTCAAGTAATTCACTGTGAAACGGACATGACATGACTTCAAACAGTTTCTTTTTGGATCATCTTAGCACCAAACTGACAGCTTGATGCTCTGCAAGCGCCGCTGCCTTTCACTGGTAAATGCTCCTTTTGTTGAGGCTAGGATATTATATTGATTATTTAATCACATATATATATATATAATACAGTATATAAGTCGCTCTGTGTATCCTTTAGAGTGCGTAAAACCGTGCACTGTATGTTCTGGTGCTAGGGGGTAGTGTTGATCTGGTCCCGTATGTCGTAGTATGTCGTCCTCGGGCACAGCAGGGGTTGTAAAGGGTCAGGGACTTGGATCCTGAACTCCGAGTCTCTCCCAGTGTCTGTGCGTCCAGCACCATGAAAACATGTTTGAAACATGTTTGTATATTATTTGTACATGCTCAGTCTGTACTGTAGACCTGTCCCAATCAGATTGGAACATATTGGAACTTGTATGCGATGCACGCTGGTACCTTTCAGAAAAAAACGCGGCACATGGTCACGTTCGCTGTGATCATGAGCTTGTGGACTACATGAATTAGACAAAGGTTTCTCTGGTGTCAGGAATAAGATGCTGGTGTTTTTGAGTTTTGAGGCGAACGCCGGTCAAAGCTAGGCACTGTAACTCCCTTTGCTCCAAGCGCAGTCTTTATTTCAAAAGGCATGCTGATACTTCAGAATCTTCAGAGAATGTACAGATACATATGGACTGCAAATGATACCGAAGAGATCTCCCCTCCTTTCATTTCTTCCTCCAAAGCTTTGGCTGCCGGGGGGCAGTCGAGGGGCAGGAAGACACCAAGGTACTTGGGAAGACCTCCTGATTTGCAAGTGGTAGATTCATTGTTTGACATTGTGCCTACGTGCATTCGTCTTGAAGTCTCAAAGAGCTAGCTTTTCCGTCCCTGTAGCTGTAGATCCCTATATGGAACGCTTAATGAATGCAATGATATGTAATGATATGATTGTGTATATATATATATATGTACACTACATTCTGGACTGAAGCTGAAAAAAATATCAAACCCTGCAGACGTTATGTGATCAAAAAAGTGATCACGACGTTTATGTGATTTCAGTCTTTTTTGGAACACTTTGCATCCTTGTGCTTTGCATTGTAACTTGGACGAGGCATAGGTGCAGCCTCTTTGGCTGCCGTCCTTGGGGCATTAGCGCAATGGACACTTCAAGTGGACAGCGTTGAGGACGCGGTCCGACAACTGCAACTGGGCCGCCAACTAGGCCCATCAACCAAGCCCCCAGATCGCAGCAAACGCCGAGCAAACGCCAAGAGAACTGATGAAGCCACTGATGAAACTTAAACGCAGACACTTATAGTGACTTGTCATGACTTGTCATTGTCCAAATTGTCTCTGCAAAATTCCAGCTTTGAAGCACACCTTACACAGTGGACCTCATGGACATCGTATGTTTAAGGATTCGCAGGGACACCGGTTTTCACAGCTTCTTCGCCATCTATCCACCTTTTACAGTATAGGTTCTTCACTTTCCAGTGGCACAAGACGAGATCGGAAAGCAACACGAAAAAAGAGTCATCATACTTTATGAATGTATATTAAGTAATGTTGTAAATTGACGCATTGGTTTGCATGGATACTTCGGTCAATATTTCAGATATTTGTGTTGTGAATTGAGTACACATCCTGGGTTGCCATTTCATGCAAGATTTGTTTGTCTCGAAGTGAGAACCTGGATGCAAGTCTTGACCATGTAATGACAAGCACACGGTGCAGCCACATAGGTTTTTGGGAAGCAATCAGTACCTGCTCAGCACCCTTGACCGAGGAAATGGCTACTGGGCAGCGGTTCCCGCCCGGGACCCCGCCCTGACTGCTCTGAGTAAAAATGAGCGAGTGGCGAATCTTCGTTGGCGAAATGGTTTTCCTTTTTTGCTTCCATGATGTCTCCTCATGCTGCAGACAATGCTTCGCCTTGTACATCGTGTGATCAAAATGATGATTGATTATAGTAAGTACGTACGAAATTGTACAATATATGCCTTTGAACGTCTTGGCAATTTGAAATACATAGAATGCCTCCCTGCAGGAAAGCCGCTCTCTCACTTATCAAATTCATTTCTTGGGGCTGTCCAAAGTGCAGAGAGTTTTAGCGGTAGAGAGACCACATTTCAATGTTGAGGAAAAGGAACATCAAGGCAGGACCGTGAAATTGGTGTTCCTGGTGGCTTTTGAAAGTATATGGGTCTTCAAATATCTTCAAATGATCCAATGCAAGCAGCCTGCGATTCATACTGTATTCCAAGCTTATCCCGTGGCTGCTTTCTCCACTGGCTCAGTGCATGATCTGAAGTAGATACCCGAGCAAACAGCAGCCATGGATGGACAAGCAGTCGTGGACTAAGAGAACCACTTCGAACTTCGATCCATTTGGATGCAACCTGTGATCATTGATTCGATTCTGCTTGAAATGTCATTCTTTCATATTCTTCCAATGTATCGAAATGTAAGAACAGCAGAATTGGATCAGATCAAGCCTCAAGACAATGTCCACTTGATGAGGTAGAAGCAAATCAAGACAAAGTACGTGTTTATGATATTTGATGTGATCACGGTGAGATCACGGTGTGATCACGGTGTGATCTGTTTTTGTATTTCCTTTGTTTAGATGTTTGGCTTTTCCATCCATCGTCAAGCATGCCCTCTCCGAGATCGCTTTTACTGTGCAGTACGTGGAGCTGACTCTCGGCTGCAATGCGACATGTTCACACTTGCGCGGCTGATGTTCTGTGGGTTCGAAACGGTTGACAAAATTAGCAGAATTATAAATTGGCATACGCGTCTTTGTCTGACCAATTCTTTTGTTTCTTTTTTCAAGTCCCTAGAGAATCTTGAGGGTGCCCACAATTCTTGGAAAAAGTGAATCCTTCACAGTCCAGCAGAGCCTTGGGACATATCAAAACATCTCAACACCGTTCAACATCTCCAGAGACAAAAGCTCTTCGTGTCCGGATCAACCAAGCCTCACAGTCATCCCTGTTATTCTGCGTCACTTTCATTCCTGGAAAATCTAAGTTTGACGTCTCTTCTTGGAAGCGCGCCACAAAGGAGCAATGCGACGTGAACACCTAAGCTGGGAGACAATCAGGCTTTATTGCCAGAACGTGGACTTTTGAATCCAAAGAATGTCGGAAGATAGTCCACCATTGTACAAAGTTGAATGTCGAAAGCTGAAGATCTATAGTTTGTTTCTGAATATACTGATTATTTGGCCTGTACAACTAGATCATTAGTACAAATTAGTATGCCGTTTCCATCCTGAGTTTTTCAGTCTATTTCTCAGTGCGTCTTCCGGAGCCGCTTGAACTTTCAAAGGAGTTTTGGCAGTCTTGTATCAGGGTGCTTGTTTGCAATAGTTTATGCAATGTTTGCGCCTTTTTGTCTAGTGTTGCCAGGGCCTAGTTTTCTTGGCATCACCGTAAACACTGTAGTTCAGGCAAATGATATGGCAACTAGTACGGATGCTGATGGGAAGAAAGAGTTGCTCCTTCTGTTGTTGGCAATGAGGCTTCCAGAGGATTCTGTTCACTCACGGGTTCCGACCTGAAGCAAACTGGCAACATCTTGCAATCTTGAATCGACAAGTAGCCATGGTTCTTTTTTCCTTTAATGGACGTGATAGGCGCTTCTCGACAGTGAAAGATTTCGTGCGATTTTTAAGTGCCTTACCAACAGACTTGGACGAATCATGAATTTTTCAAACAATATCAACATTGCAGATTATGCAGTTTTCTTGTGTCACCAGAGTATGTACTGTGACAGCGGTCCAGATCAGACAAAAAGGGATCACTTTCACTTTTGCATTTATGTGTTCTGATTGTGTCTTTCGCATCTTGTCGCACTCCGTGAAAACTTGGCTTCACACTTCTACGACTTTGTTTGTCGAAGCTGTCAGGCTGAGCGGTTGCGCTTTCTTGCGCCTTCCCCGCTGTCTTCCCCGGTTGCTGCTCTAGTCACAGGTATGGGGGACGGGAACATGGGCGACCTACGGCAACCTGAAAGGAATTACACTAGTCATCAGGAAGACTGGCCAGCACATCTGACACAAAGACAAAGGACCCAGTGTTTCTAGTTTGTACAGCTCAAAGCAGTCTCTGCATGGGATGTCATCAGGAGATGTAAATTTGATGCCTGGCGGACTTGTCCCTGGAAGTGTGACAGGTTCTGATGTAACTTGCCTGGATGTGAAGGCTTGTTCGGGGCTGGAAGGTAAGAAATGCCAATGAATTTGATCTGAATCTGAAGTGTTTTCTTCACCTGGGCTGAAGACGCTTCAGCGCTCTTACCAAGACACCGCCCAGTGCAAGTTCAAAGCTTTGGTTTTTCAACCTCTCCAGACTAAACGTGGTGGGCTTTCGACCATCCCCAATGCTGGCTGGGTCCCACTATTTCCATCGACCTCAAAAAATGAAGTTGTGAAGTGTTTTGAATAGGTTGTGATAGTTGGAATAGTTGTACTTTGAATTACTTTGATGTACTATCAATGTGTGGCTTTGCTTACTTGGCCATCAAGCCCTTAAGCAGGTACCAAGGGCACCAGCGGTGCCAAAGGTGCCAAAGCCGGAAGACTGCTCACCAGAGGCCACGCGTTGGCCCAAGGTGCGGCTCCGAATGCCACTGGGTACCGCTCCCAAAGCAGCCAAGAAACTTCAAGAAATCAAAAAATCATCCAACCATCCAAGAAAGCCTTGAAGGCAACAAAGGCAATAGCAAGGGAATCCTCGAAGAGCTCTGAATCGGAATAGCCTTGATGTGATTCAATGATCTTCATGAGACATATTTGAACCATGTCTACCATTGTTTACCAGTAGTACCGCACAGGGCTCTGGCGGAAGTTTCAAAGATAGAAAACCTATAATAGTATTATAGGAGAGTTTGGTTGTTGTGACGTCTGGCTGGCAGAGCGAATGGGTGGACCGAAAGGTGGTTGGAGTGTCGGGCTATCTATCTCTCTATCTATCTGTCTTTCTATCTATTTGTTTGTCTATCTATCTATCTATCTATCTATCTATCTATCTATCTGTCTATGTGTCTATGTGTCTATGTGTCTATGTGTCTATCTATGTGTCTATCTATGTGTCTATCTATGTGTCTATCTATCTATCTATCTATCTATCTATCTATCTATCTATCTATCTATCTATCTATCTATCTATCTCTCTATCTATCTGTCTTTCTATCTATATGTCTATCTATCTATCTATCTATCTATCTATCTATCTATCTCTCTATCTATCTGTCTTTCTATCTATGTGTTTGTCTATCTGTCTGTCGTCTGTCTGTCTGTCTGTCTGTTTGTCTGTCTATCCATCTGTCTATCTATCTATCTATCTATCTATCTATCTATGTGTCTATGTGTCTATGTGTCTATGTGTCTATGTGTCTATGTGTCTATGTGTCTATGTGTCTATGTGTCTATGTGTCTATGTGTCTATGTGTCAATGNCCTATCTACCTATCTACCTATCTACCTATCTACCTATCTACCTATCTACCTATCTATCTATCTATCTATCTATCTATCTATCTATCTATCTATCTATCTCTCTATCTCTCTATCCATCTGTCTTTCTATCTATGTCTTTGTCTATCTGTCTGTCTGTCTGTCTGTCTATCCATCTGTCTATCTATCTATCTATCCATCTATCTATCTATCTATCTATCTATCTATCTATCTATGTGTCTATCTATCTATCTATCTATCTATGTGTCTATCTATCTATCTATGTGTCTATCTATCTATCTATGTGTCTATCTATCTATTTATGTGTCTATCTATCTATCTATCTATCTAACTATCTATCTATCTATCTATCTAACTATCTATCTATCTATCTATCTATCTATCTATCTATCTATCTATCTATCTATCTATCTATCTATCTATCTATCTATCTATCTATCTATCTATCTATCTATCTATCTATCTATCTATCTATGTGTCTATCTGTCTGTCTGTCTGTGTGTCTATCTGTCTGTCTGTCTGTCTATCTACCTATCTATCTACCTACCTATCTATCTGTCTGTCTGTCTGTCTGTCTGTCTGTCTGTCTGTCTATCTCTCCATCTGTCTACCTCTCTATCTGTCTATCTGCCTTTCTATCCATCTATGCGTCTATCTCCCTGTCTTTGTATCTAGCTTTGAAGAACAAAGCTTTTCTGCCAGGCTTCCTTCAAAAACGCATTAGTGCGTTTCGCGATTTTTCCACTTCATCTGTCTAAAGTACTGCGCCTGCCACAAAAAGTGAGGCCAGGTCATACGAAGCGCTGCGCCTGTCACGCGAAATCATCTTAGCAAACCTGAAGATCTGATGCTCCAAACTGGAACCCCTTTCAGGAAATCAGCGCCCTGACCCGATAGCATCCTTGATGAAGATGTCTCTTGTACTGCGCCTGCCAGGGGACATGCATCTTTGCAGATCCTCTTCAAACGCCCCTCGCCCACCATCGTTTTTGAAAATGCCACAAAATCCACAAAACCTGCACGTTTGAGTCGCTTTTGACGAGGTGCAGAATTCATTCCGCCTGCCACACAAAAGGACACTTGAACGTGCAAAAGTGGTCCGAGACCCTCAGTTTTTAACACTTTTTACTTGCACATGTGCTTCGGGCGACGACGGCGTGCACTTTCTCGACATCTCAACTTCCAAAAGCGCTCCGGAGCTGAGGTGTTTTGCGCATTTTTGCTTCGAATGTGCTTCGCGCCACAACGCCGTGTCCTTTTTCCACATCTCCACTTCCAAAAGTGGTCCGACCGTGGTGTGTTTTGCATTTTGACTTCCAAATATGCTTCGCGCCACAACGCCGTGCACTTTGACATCTCGACTTTCAACAGTGCTCCGACGCTGATGTGTTTTGTGCCTTTTTACTTCAAAACGCGTTTCGCGCCACAACGGCGTGCACTTTTTGATGTCTCATCTGCCAAAATGGCGCTGCGCCCGCCGCTTTAGCGAGCCTACTTTTCGACCCTCTGGAGCCACAAAACATTGGAAAAATACAGTGTTTTGCGAATTTTCTACATTTTCTACCTTTTCGCGCATGTTGATATTCTTTCTTTTTCTTTTTTTTCTTCTCTGATCTTTTTTCTTCTGAGTTTCTCTTCTCTGCCTCTTCCCACCTCTGCTTTTCCATCTGTCCATGTTGTCGGAAGTTTGACTTCTAAACTTCCTTCGGCCAAATCCTTTGGCTCATTTTGGCTCTAAAATGTCATGAAGTGTCAGGCTAGCAATCTGCCGAAGGGGCCAACAATCATGCTGCCTCCTGGGGCCATCAAGCCGCACTCCGAGTATCAGGCGTTGGAGCAAGTATATAAACAAGTAAGTTGCAACACGTATTCATCCATGACACTTTCAAAACATTGTCATTTGATGAATGCTTCGTTGTCGGAGTTGATGACGTGTGGATGAATTGTGGATGTATATTATGGACAATAATACGCTGTGTGATTGCGTGCTGCTGCTCACTCTTCTGCCTGCCAGGATGAACGCTTAAAGAAGCGGACAGCCTATTTGCCTCGGCCCCTTGAACTCCCACAGGCCTCGAAACAGTCTGAAGATGACTCGACTATATTCAAGTCCCCGTAATCCCAGTTTCGACTTGAAGTGCTGTCAGATTCAGATGCTTTCAGATGCTCGCATTGCTTCCCTGCCCTTACAATTGAAGGCGAACTCTCTGCTGGGCCGTCTCAGTCTTCTTTGAGGCCATGAATCTAGAGCGAAGCATTGGTGAAAACCACAACCTGATTACCAGTAGCACTGGCATTCTGACACGGACTTGTCACGCAGAATTTTCTATCCCTTTCGGACCACTTCTCCTTGCAAGTGATTCGATTGCAACGGCAGGACCGCAAGCAGGTTTCGCAGTCTGGGAATGGCACATTTTTGTGGATTACAGCGCAATGGGCTGGTAATCCTCCCCAGTGCACTTCTCGATTTCAAGGTACCCATGGTATCCCGTCAGTTCCAGGAAAGTTTTGATTGCGATGCCGGCTCGCGACAAGACTTGCCGTAATTACTTTGGACAGGGCGCATTGGGTCATGGCAGAGACCACGTTTTCTGGCAGTGCAACGATGCAACTCACCAAAGAAGACCTTTTGAAGAGCCTCCATCACAATTATCATCACGATACTAACTTGCCATTTCCCGTCTCGCAATGACGTTGCGCTATAGCTTGAAATCCCGTTTGTCGGGTCAAAGATGTCAAAGGCCGGTTCGATGTTCAGGAAGGGCAGAGAGCACAGTGTTTGAAGCGTAAACCACCGAGACCACAGTACATTACGTCATGGACAGACTTTCTGATGCAACCAGATGATCCTTTTTGAGTGCAAAATCGTGTGCAAACTGCTGCAGCTATGTGCAGCTGAGCAATCTCATGCAATTCCTGGATGCTGCAAGCTTTCTCGTGGTTCTAGACCGTGAGCAATGTCTCGGGGATACGCAGATCGGCAGTCCTTGTCGAGCAATAGGTAGGGTATGTTCAAGTTTATCCAACAGATGTGGCAACTCTTGCCACTCAAGAGAACGTGTGGCCACGTAGAGACGCCATGACATACCAACAATTGTCAGGACAGGTACTCGTAGGACAGCTGTGAGAGGAATTTGGCTTTTGACTTTACAACCAGAGGACTTGCATGCAAGGATCTGCAATATATCCCTTCATGCTTTGTCAGAGACTAAGACAGCATCAGCAGCATCACCTTTCCAACTCTTCTGATCTTCGCACGAATGCTGCGAAAGATAGCCTTCTGGTCTGTGGACCAATGCATGCACAGAAAAGAATGGCGCAAACAACATAGCTGTAGAAACATGTCCAGATTTTCCAGTAAAGTTAAATGGTAGAAGTAGTCAAACGAGACTCCACATGATGTATCATGATGTCAGATATTGCCAGAATGATCGAGTTACATTGAGACAAGGGACCTTGGAGGTAGAAAAGGCTGGTCACTGCCTGGATTCAACCTTATTTGAAGTTGCACGTTCTGATGGTTTGTAACGATATATTGTGTGTATATCGTGTTTATATGTATATGTAATATGTATCTCTATAATATATATATATATATATACATGATTATACATGTGTATATATATATATATATAGAGTATACATGATGAAAATTCATACAGGTACATAATGTATTTTTGGTGGATGGATTTGGGATCTTTGTGCCATCTTTTTCTTGAATTCCTTTTGACACTCATTGAAAGCGCGGGAGCGAAGCCTCGGACGTCAGGGCAGTCAAAGTGATGGAAAGGGCTCCACACAACAGGAGACATCTCAAGACATCTCAATACGCACACCTCAACATCCAACTTTGGGTATCTTTGGGTGGAGAAACGATGTTGATAGCAGACCTTTTGAAGATCCTTGAAACCATTTTTTTGCGCCATCATCACGCAAATGCGTGCCCTGAAAGTCTCAGGATAGGTGAAGCAATGACTTCCAATTATTGCCCAGTTCTGGACAGCCGCAGTTTTTGGCTTGCGTTGCACGTCCGCTGGGGTTGCATTCCTGGACGGCCCGAGTGGTAAGTAACAGTCGTAACCGTGGCTCACTGCTTGGCCACTTGGGAAGTTCACGTTGCATCGCTTCACATGGCATCCTTGTGGCTCACTTCCAGAGTGTTGATGGGCTACATCTCCCGCAGAGACAGGGAAGCCTGTACGTCTGAAAGTAAAGAAGCTTCGACCACACACATTTGTAAAGGTTCTGAAGCCAGAAAAGGGCTGGTCGCTGCCGGTCATAGTCCATGTGACATAGCAAGTTCAGAAACAGTGGACAGGCGGTACTATTGCAGTGAGACGATGAGAGGAAGTCTTTTCACAGAAAATTTTATATCAGGGCTCAACAGGATACGAAACAGGTTGCATGTGATTGTTGGCTTTTGATTCTGCTCGCCCGCCGCCCTACCCTCGCAGTTGCGGTCTCAAAAACTAGGTTGCTCACTGTGCTTGAAGGGCAAAGGTTGGATTTTTGCCAAGAGAATGGACGGCCATTCAGCCCGACACCCCAGACAATGTGTGAATTCGCTTGTATATCTTGTATCCTGCTTGGGATGCCTCAAAACCTCACTTGTGCGGAAGCTGGGCCTCAACTTGAACGCTCCAGGATACATGAAAAACTGAGCAGAAACTGGAGAGAAAGTGGTTGCGCAGCATGTTGCCAACTTTGGACAAAATACTTGCGAGGTCAGCATGGCTGTGAGCTATGTGGAGTTGCTCCTTGGTGTTTCTTTGGGGACTTCTGGGTCCACATCCAAACCCTGGAAGGGATGATGCATTGAGATGCCACATGACATGTGATCAAATATGTGTGCAACATATCTCATCATTTATCACACGTTTGCTTCCTGATCAAAAGACGTGCATTTAATGTACCCGACCTTTGTCCCATCGGTGTGGGTAGTTCTGCAACTGTTGACTGTTGGTGCTACCCCTTGACGGTTCTATCATTTCTTTTTTGGCTCCGAGAAATTTCTTCCTTGAGTGGTTTGCAAATTATTTTTGAAAGATGTGGTCAACCCTTGATATGCAACCGCTGTGAGAGTACAGTATCTAGCAGCTAGCATTGGTTGATGTGTCTCGCCCACTCATCTTTTGCACTGGTCAGGAGTCAGGAACCCTTTTTGCAATCTCTGTCTCGCGCGTACCGCAGATTGGCACCAGAAACATGTCAGTGCGCAAAAATTGAAGGGGGCTGAGTTTCGTCAGAGAGGTCTTCCAAGGGTGATGAAAACAAGGAGAAGAAGAGCACGAAGAAGAAAGAAGAAAAAGAAGAGGAAGAAGAAGAAGAAGAAGACGAAGACGACGACCACGACGACGACGACGACGTCGACGACAACGACGACGACGACAACGAAGGAGGAACTGGCAGGAACGCTGTGATATCAATACAGTACAGAGGATAAAAATGGTTTTGTTCACCTAGTCCGATAGGAAAGTCTGATGACAAGGATAGTCTGGAATTGAATAGGATGGCTTAAAATACAGTACTATGGGGGGATGATCTAGAATTTAGACAGATGTAGTACCATAGGCAACACCGAAACTGAGCACTCTGGTGGTCGTTGACATACAGGGTCAGGGTGACTCTCACGGTACGGTTGGCAACGAAGGTGCGGCTGGAGCCAACAGAGATTCCTGATATATCATGATGTTTCCTGATAGTCATTTCTCTGTCCTCATACTCATCATGATGGCATACGTGGATCACCGTGGATCTATGTATGGGTATCGTGTATAGGCAGACAGGACGACAGAATGCAGCCAATGTTGACTCTTGACATCCAATTTCGAAAACCGAGTTTGTCCTCACTCTTCGGCACTCCATTGTCATCAGCGGGAAGGGCAAGGTCATACTCCGATGAGACACCACAGGCAGTGGAAATGGCTTTGGCGCTACAAGTCTCGTTTGAAGTTTGAATGAAGGATCTTCTGAAGTCCTGGCTACTGTGTGCGGCGAAACGGCAGAGACCTCCGTCTCAGAGCAGAAGTAGCCCAGATAAGTTTGCTGCTCAAAACATTTGATTATCTTAACATATCTTCACTCAGTCATTCCAGCAGGATCAGACTTTGGTTGCACAGCTTTTTCAACAAACCGGATCTCAAAGATTTTCGAAATATGTTCCGGAGGCATATTTTGTTGCGTTGCTGCAGTTTTTCTTCTTGTCAGCTATTTGCAAGCTGTCTTGCGATGTCTTACGGCTGTGTTTCAGGCAAGCTATGCCCCATGCAGTCCAGTCCACTGGGCTGGCATCGCTGAGACAGAATGTGGACAAGGCACGACAGCAGGATTCGGTGTAGTACGTGTAGTTACAGTATGTTACAGTGTAGTTTGGTATTTCAATAATTTTCAATACTTCAGAGATCTTCAAAGAGCATCAAAGAGCCAAAAATCGCCCAATGAAAGACTGACCATGGTAGATCCATTTGGATGTGTGCAGGCCATTTCGAGCACTCCAGGGAAGACAAGGCTAAGCTCATTTGTACAGACTCATTTTGACTCTTGATCTAGGTTTGCATGCAGGGTTCGACGTGTTTCCTGTTGCATGCAAATCAAACTGGATTTGCAGTTTGTCATCCGCCTGTTTAATCACTGCTTGTCATCAAGGGACGCATGACAGGGTCAGCTCCCGTAGACGATGACATGCTTTTGCCAAAATAACATCACTACATAGCTAGTCTGCAACCTCGGTCGGCCCTCTGCCGAACACCTGAGCAATGTCCCTGCGACCTGCGAAACGTGAAACAAACTCCAGATGCTGCACATGACAACGTAGATGGCGTTTGACGTCGGTTGACATCGGTTGACCATACTTTAACCTGCACTTCTTTCCTAAACGAATGACAAGAACCTCGCCAGGAAAGTGCCTTCCCATCCGCTCAAACAGCTCCAAGAGTGAAGATCACTCGGTCCACGAGTGACTGAGGCGGGCACGGCCCATGTTTGCATGGGGAATGAAGAGCAAAACAACATGCATCTGTAAGTATACAAATATTAAGGGCTGTTGCCCCCTTGCCGCCGACCCCAGGGGTGTTGGCCCTGGGGCGGCGAGCAGGAGGACGGGGTAGCAGCCATTGGTTCCCCGCAGTGTCGGATTGCTCAACCAGTCCGAGAGGAAGACTTCGTTCAGATACTTGGTTAATGCGGTTACTGCAACTGAACATCTAATACCACGAAGCTACGGTTATCCTGAGTTGAAAAACATAAAGAGGCATGAACTCATGAGCGTTCCAAAAGCAAAGCAACCTTTTACACCTTTGACTTGGCCCTCCCGGCGACGGACCGCCGTGGCTAACGTGACTTTTTGACCGCAAAAAAGGTTTGACTTGGCCCTGCCGGCTACGGACCGCCGTGGCTAACGTGACTTTCAGACCGCAATAAAAAGTATAGGTTTCAAGCTAGAAACTGGCACCAGCCAGCCACAGAAGGACCCAGCTGCAAACCCTGCGAAACAGGGAAACAGCACCCAGCTGAAGGTTTGACTTGGCCCTCCCGGCGACGGACCGCCGTGGCTAACGTGACTTTTTGACCGCAAAAAACAGCCACAGAAGGACCCAGCTGCAAACCCTGCGAAACAGGGAAACAGCACCCAGCTGAAGGTTTGACTTGGCCCTCCTGGCTACGGACCGCCGTCTCTAACGTGACTTTCTGAACGCAATAAAAAGTATAGGTTTCAAGCTAAAAACCGGCACCAGCCAGCCACAGCCACAGAAGGACCCA
>BGPT01002152.1:82319-104676 GCA_003297045.1 Symbiodinium sp. clade C Y103 | reverse complement strand
GACTTGGGCCACAGTTCGCTTCGCTGAAAAGGCCCGTTTTTGGGGTCGCTCCTGCCACCTGTTTTCAGCCTTCCTTATTGCGGGCCCTCGTTGTATATACATATATACACATATTACATATTCCTTTATCTGGGGATATTTGGAGAAATATGGAGATGTGAATTTGGTTGGCTGCCAGGTTTCGAGCGAATGAGCATCAGCCCATCCACACGATGCTGGCGATTGCTTTAGCAGATCTGGCAATTCAAATGGACCGGGATCACTTGAATCAGGGGCTTGCGGCTTCAGGGGGTGGTCAATGAGTCAAGACTGGAAGTCTGGATGCCAACTCGCATGTTGATCTACTGGATGCGTTGTACATTTTTTGATTCTAGGTTCAGATGTAATAACTACTTTCACACATTCTCATGAATCTGTGTAATCTATAGACCTGCATATGTGTTCTGTACCTGGATAGTTCCACAATATGTGAGAACTGCAAATTTGATTCTACTTTTATGAAGTGCAACCAAACTTCTCGGAACCCCGCCATAATGATGTAATGGCCCCGTTGGGAACAATCCAGCACTATCCCTACCGACCGTTCCGCAAAGAGGACCATGCTTGGCCAAATGCCGTGGAGACCATGTTCCAACGCTTCGGGCAGAGTCCTGAAAGTTATCCAACGCTCCTGGAAGTTGTCCGGATGTTGCCAGAGGACACAGAATTGACATTTTCGGGGGGGTTGTTTATGGCTGTTTCAAAGCATCGTTTCCGAAGCAGGGGTCAACTGTTTGAGAAGACCCCAACAATCTCGGAATTAGGATGATAGTTGCACTTTGAAGCTACTTGGAGGTGGCAAAATTCCTTCGAAGAAAGTTTTGACAGGTACCGATTTTGATCAACGAGCAGAGATATAAGGTCAGCTGAGAGCTATGAGGGCCATGCCGAACATGGAGCCATCTAAACCAAACTTGGATCTTGTAGGTTCAAGGTGTCACACCTCAGCCCAGTAGTGATCAACTTGGAGCTGGGCAACGGGGGTTGCCAAGGTGTGCGCCGTGCGCAAACTCAATCTCATGGGTGGTTTCAAATTTCAAAGATCTAGAATCTAGAATCTAGAAGAGCCATTAACGGCCTAGACAATTACACGAAACATATGATAAATTACATAACATGTATACTGTATACCTCATTTGGTAAAGCAATAGTAAACCATTCCCCAAATCACCATCAATGGGTTGTATAATGCCATCAAAACATGGGTGGTTTAAATTCATGTGCCAACAGTATCTACCTCATGTATATATATATATACATATTATACGTATATATATATATATTCATTCATAACTTTTGAATCCTTACCTGGGATGATCAAGCTGTAGATGTCACCATTTTTCGTTGCACCAAAAAAAAAACGGCAGATATAGAGAACACACAAAAATATCCCAAAAGCCAACAGCCTAACTTGTTTGGGCCTCGATTTGAGGAGAACAACAACTACAAGCTGATGACAGACAGCTTCAAGCGTGAAAGCTGTAGCCAAAGGTTACAAGCTGCGACGCCTCAAGTTGTCCAATTCCTCCTGAACTTGCAATGCCCAACCATGCAAGCGAGGAGGAAAGTGCCCGGGCCAACCATGCAGCAAACTTTTGGTGGACTTTTGCGGCGGCCTGCCACTTTAGGGCCACCCTGAAGAGCCATTTTTTTTGAAATCGCTTGACAAGGAAAACTTATGATTCGCCAAGTGATGCGGTTGATGGCGATAGCGTCTTCTACAATCAGGATGGTGATGATGATGATGATGATGATGATGATGATGATGATGATGATGATGATGATGATGATGACAACGGTGATGCTTGTTTTGCCAGGCAACGATCTCCAGCAGTTTTCTGTCGACAATAGTGGGTCAAGTTATATACTACCCGAAGATTGATTGGGGATGACTGGGGATTATCAGAATCCACTAGCTAGAAATTAATACTAACACTTTAACACAGCTGTATAATGGGGAATGGAATGGACCGTTTCAGTCTTTGCATGGTTCTCCTTCATTGACATGAGGGTCTCCCAAGTAGGTCACAGATCATTTTCCGGCCAGTCCATGCACAGTCTGTAGCTGATTCCCAGCTGATGTTTGCCATCAAAAGATTCAGCCAATTGCTGTTTGAACTGAGAACTCCACTGGTTCATCATAATTTTCCCTACAAACTTGACCACAACTGGAGCTTAAATCAAGTTAAATCATGTTAAATCCCCATAAATCCCCCCATTTTCAGACACAGCCCAATCACAGCCATATCCTTTGCTATGTTCCTTGACGGAGCGCCACACAGCGAAGAGGTTTTGGAATGCTTCTTAAGCTGGATCAAGTATACCAACTTACAAGCCTCAGAGCCTTGGGCGGATCCAGTTGAAGATACCCTGTGGAAATGAAGCATAGTTGATCATAGTTGGACATACCCTCTGGTAAACTAACATAGCGAAAATGGCCATTGCTAGTGGATTTTCCCATTAAAAATGGTGATTTTCCATAGCTTATGTTAGTTTACCAGAGGGTAGACACTGCGGGGAACATGCAGACTTGATGGACATTGATGGACATTCTTTTGCCTTTGGAGGAGTGATTGGCAATGATTGACACCTGGACAATAAGCTTCCGATATATAGATGTGGCACTACAGTCAGTTCCAGATCTCAGACACGGGACAGACGGGACACGTTGCAAATGGATGTTTCATCACTTTAAGCCTTTAAGCCAAGTCACCCCGTTGCCCCCAATCTCAATGTGATTGGTTGGTTCAAAGCATGGCCGCCAGTGGACGAATTAAGTAAAACCCTTGAAGAGTGACATTGAGACATGAAGCACGAGCATTGAAATTCAGGCGGCCGGGGGGGAACTGACAGATCATGCACCTGGGGGGTTGATTAATTTGTCCATCTACTGAAATCTACTGTAGTGATGCTACCCCAAAATGGTGACAACCTAATCTTTCCACATCATCTGTCAAATCTGGGTACCCCCCAAAAATGGATTTTAGAATACTTTAGAATATATTCCATTGCAAATTGCAAATGATCTAAGATGCAAGATGACCAGACAGTTTTTTTTTTCGCGAGTCCCGTCTAAAAATCTTCCATCACCAGGATATTGCGCAGAACCCGTTGATCCCAGAGTGTTTCAAGCACGTGGTGGACGGTGGAGAGTTGAGCGAAACCGCCACAGACATCATCGTAGAGGTCTTGCGCATGTGCGCGCCTGACATCAACATGTACCAGCCGGTGATTCATGTGACTTGGGATAGCTGGATGGGGCTGAATTCCTGGATGGTTATGCTGGTTGATGTTTTTGGCTAGCTAGTGATGATTTTTTGAATAGGTGTAATACCGTTTCTGTAATTAGTTTGTTTCTTTTTGTTTTGTGCGGCTTAATTCTTGGCAGGTTTTGTTTCTATAAGATTCAGGTTCTTTGAAGCTTTGTGCAAAGGCTTGCGAAGTACATTCCAATTTTCAGCTCAATTAGATCTTATGGTTTTTTGCGCAACTAATAAGTTTCTATTGACCAAAAACAGATCCATTCAGATCCCACAAGTTGCCCTAGGTGATCATGAGCCAGTTGGGTGGCCTCCGCTCTAAGCCACTTGGCAACATGCAACTAACTCATGGCACAGACATGTTGTTTGCTTTGCAGCCTGGTGACGGTATGAAGGAAGACGAAATAAGCAAAACGTGGCACTTATTTATACAGCATGCCATTCTTGAGCAGTTTCCCGCCATCCTTTGTCCTCGAATTTCAAAGGTCTTTAACAGTTTGAGCAGATCAAAATCCAGAACTTTCCATGACTTCTGACAAAAAGCGAGGTTTGAAGCACTTCTGAGTCGTGGCGTCGAGGCTGCTTTAGAAAGCGACTCTTGCCACAAGTGTCAGATGGTCGAACAGCCGTGACTGTTTAAAGTTAAACCGGCTTGAAAGTTTTCAGCAAGTGGACATTGATAGATGATCATACAATGGATTGCAAACACCTTTGGTAGCGTCAACGATAAAGGTCGAACGTCAACAGCTCATGTTCTAGGCAATGCCCAAGTATATTCAACTCACGCACGGTTTCAGTCTCTGGGTCATGAAATTGAAGCATCGGATCCAGTAAAGAGCGAAAGATGCGGCATGAATGACTGGATGTCATTGGATAGGACATGATTAGTCAAAGCCAGTTGGTCTTTTGGAACATGCTTTATTTTCTGTCCACTTTGGGATGAACAAGTATGTATTAAAGGGGCATTGAAACCGCCAATCAGTAAACATTTGCCAGCGGTTTCAGCCCATTTTCATGTCCTGACTACCACTTCGCCCTGAAAGGAGACCCAGGGCATTTGGAAATTGGTGTTATATAGGTTGAAATCCAAGTATGAAGTTCACAGCCAGTACAGATCTCCATAATACCTTCACCCAAACTCCTCAGCCTCAGTCCCAGCATTTTGGCCAACTGAGCTAACGGCTGGAAGGTTCCAGAAGCATTTCGGGATATTTCTGGGCCCAAGGTCCCAAGGCTTTGCCATGCCCCCTGGAATCTCAGGAAGAGGATCGAATTCTGCAGATCTGCCGGATATATGTTGAGGTGGGCACGAGAGTCGTTTGAGCCTTTCATTTTCCAAGCCTTTGAAAAGGGAATGTTGGATGAATGAATACCTTCAACACCAGCTAGATTAGGATCATTTTGATCATGTTGCATGAGTACCATCCAGTAAACTAACATAGCTATGGAAAAACTTTTTTTTTTTAAATGGAACATTGTCCATAGCTATGTTGTTTACCAAAGGGTAAACCAGGGTTGAATGTTGGCATTCTCCATTTTTGGCAGGTTGGAGAATGCTTGGTGCCGCTGGTGATGACCCAATGCGCTGATGCGCAGATTGTGAGCATTCTGGAGGCGATTTCAGTGGTGATATGGGATGATTTCGGAGGATTCGGTTGGAGAAATGAGCGGATTTAACCATCAGAACTAGGATTTCAATTGGATTTCTCCATCAGGAATAGGATTTCAATGGGATTTAAACATGGATGGTTGCAACAGTTTTTAAATGTTCGACCATTAATATTTGGGACGAAGATCCAAACCAACTCATATTTATTTTGGCATAGGCACAAGCTTTGATCTCATAGTGACTGATGATGTGAGTTTGTCTGAAATAGGGTACCCCAAAATCTAGTTGCTAATCATCATACTCCCGCTTTCAGACAAACTCATGTTCATTTTTCTTGGACAGGAGATGAAAACGCTGTCAGTTCTCATTATGCCCACCTGGTCATTTTTGTAAAAGTGTACTTTTGAACTCACAAGAGTGGCACGGAACGAGCACCGCCAGTCAATGGCCTGTGAGAGGGTACAGCTAGTTTCCAGCATGCACCAGATGTCCAGGGCAGAGCTCATCCAACTTCAGGCTCTAAAACCCATCGTCAAAGCCTGCATATGTGAATGCAGCTGACAAGCAGACTGCCCGGAGATCTAGCAATTGTTGTCAGTCTTTGCAAGAGTCTCTTTAAAGAAAATCAATGCAGGTACAGTATATCATAAGGCGCCCTGGGTTTGTTGTTCGGCTCACAACCTGAGCCTCTGGGTTTGGAAAGCCAGATGGGATTGTCAGAAAATCGGATGCCCCAAAATCCATGGTCGACCATGACGTTCCCCATGGAGATTTTTGAAACGGCCATACAGATGCCATTTTGGATGTATACTGTACACCCAATCACAATCGCCAATGACTCACCAGGATTGACTAGAGTATAAAATGGCTAACAATTCTCTAAAAAAGTGGAGCTTTTCCTGGCGTTGGCTTTCCAACTGCAGAAACTTTCCACCGTCATCGCAGGTGATTCTGAGATGCACGGATTTACCCTCCGAGGAGATCAGTGCCTTGGCAAAAGTGATGCTTCAGCCATCGATGAGTTGAAGGGAACATCGAAAGCCGAAACCATGTTTTTTTTACCACCATTTTTAGGGATGTCCTGTAATTTTTCCCATCATCCAAATTTTAGAACCCAGCTTTGGTCATTTTTAAGAGAGAAAAGTAGTGGTTCAGAGGGGCAAATTTCCGAAATTTGAGACAAACCCAGATGCCTATACTCAAAATTGGGTTTCGGTAACCCATCCGGCTGATGAGCGGCTTGCTGAGGCTCCATACCTCTAGAGTTTTGGCATCGGCTTGCCGATGAAGTCTGCCGACATCCGGAGACTTGTCCGGGAGTTGCTGGAAGGGGGGGCGCCAGAATTCAGATGGAGACGGGAACAAACAACATGTTTTATGATTGCTTAAGAAGCAACTGAGTCTTGTCGCATGCAATCGAACACCATGTTTTGTGTTTTGCTTGTATTTGAATTAGTTGAATTGGCCACTGGCCTTGGCTCATTAGGTGATGACTGTGCCCCCACTGTGTCTACCATTTCTACCATAATGATCCATAATGTATTTATTGTCCAGAATCACAAAAGTTGTGGCTCTCAGGGACCACTAGGTACTGTAGTGTGAAAAACCCAAGCATTCTAAGGATGTGCAGAAACAATTCTGTAGACGTATGTACAATACACTGACATCCAGTATCTTGCTCTATGATTCTCTGACGTTTAGAATCCATCACAGCTGGAAGGAGACCGATGTGAAGATCGACCAATTCCAAGGCACCAAAAGACCTGCTGTCCTTGGAATGTCTTGGATAGTTCCTGCGGTGGGCAGTGATTTAGAAATTGAGACCTTGGCAAAACATGGTGACCTAAGCTGCAAACTCACCAAGCTTCATAAATTTCGATCCACAAGAGGTGGCCTGAATATCCTGAATGTATACATATAATGTGGGTAAAACAATAATAAACCACCTATATTTTGATGGTTTATACCACCTATTTATGGTGATTTTGGGGATGGTTTATTATTGTTTTACCAACAAGTGACTCAGATGGTTTCGCAATGTTGAACCTCCCACATATCCCTCCCTTCCTGGAATGTGACGGTGCCTCCATGTTGACTTTTGAACCTGGCACATATCAGGTGAGACTCGATGATTTTTCCTTGCGGACTCTATTTGTGTTACAATTGTTTGACGTTTTCTCCCAAACAGCTATTGTGATTGGAAGATGATGATAAACCAATGAGTTTTAGGGGTATCCCATTTTCAGACAAACCTATTTGTGATTCTCTCAGGAGTTCTTTTTTATACCCAGGATTGTTTGGGTTGTCTGATGTGATTGTGGCCCTGCTTCTCCTGTTCAGGGTTTGTTCATCAGCGATCCTTCAATTGCTTCGAGCCATTTGAGAAATTGACAAATAGGAAATAATATGAAGATTCTATCAAGATCCCTGAGGATTCTATGAGACTTCCAGGAACATTGACGATTTTATCAGTCCAAACTGGTCCATTTGGGATTTCATCCATGGTATGCCCACATGCTGGGAGAACTTGTGGAACAACATGTCAGGTGTGTATCGGGAGCTGCTGAGTGCCAGCATCCGCAGATGTACTTTGAGCACCAGCCAAGATCCTTTCTCAGCAGATGCTGAGCTGATTTGTGACCGGCTGCTACTTTCTTGATCGTTCTTGATGTTTGATGTTTTGGAGAGCGTGTGTGTCACAGAAGCAGACTTGTACTCGCGACCGGTTTGGTTTAACCATCTATATCATATCATTGGATATCATCGCAGAAATGTTAAGGTTGATTGTTGAGGAGCCTGATGGTTAGCTGCAAGTAATGTTCTAAATTGCCCTCGAGCGTCCATCAAACTGCAACTGTTCAAGCATGCTTGTGCTAGTCCATGACCGGTGCTGATCACTACACGCGACCCCAAGTTCTTTGTTTTCCTCACAGTGCTCCACAACGAGTCCGTACGGTTGAGATCATGTGTGGGCAAACTACCCAACATGGCATTCTTCTCGGTTGAATGGTGAAGAGAGGGACGATACTATCGTGCATGCAGATCGAACCATCTTTTTTCAGTACTTTTCAGTTGACTCTCAAAGGTGTCAAGCAAAACTGGGGTTTCATGGTGGCTTTTCCACAGCTTCAGGACGATGAGATCGCCGCTTATCGACAACGGATCCTGGGACTGGTGGAAGATTGCCTGGAGGTGTTGACGCCCAACACCGCCCTGGAGCATGTCTTAAAGAGCCTGCTCAGCGGACAGCAGCAAGGAGTGGTGGTTCCTCGGTGGAAGTTCCAACCGAGATGTGGATAAGATGTGAGGCCACACAAATGGCACAGAACATCGTAGAACATCATGGAACTACCCAAGCATGGTGGTCTGATACTCATCTTTGAAAATCTATCAGAGCACCGAGGCAGACGGTTGCACAGCATTGCACGCCCATCCCGTGAAATTGCTGAGGTGCAAGAAGCTCACTTTTTTGTACTGACCATGGTTGCATCACGGGCAGAAGTTCGAGATGGGAGCGTGTCAACTGGATTTGATTGGTATGTTTTTTTTTGGAAACGAAGGCCTCCCTGGTCATTTTGGATCACTTTGATGGGTGCTTCCAGTCCAAAATGGCGCAAAAATCTGCGCAAAGTTCATTTTAGTTGAGCCTTTGGGAAGCAGCAGAGGCTGTGGCAGCTGATTCAATCCTTGCCACCATTGATTTCCTCCTCTGCACCCTCTGAGACGACGGAGGGTGCTATTCTGCATTTCACCAAGAAGACAGCCATTGAGCTGTTGGGCAGCTTGGGCATAGAGAAGACCATCGATTTTCCATGCTGTTCCTCCTTTGATCAACTCCTGTAGAAGATTGTAGACGGATCTGTCCACTGAGGTGGATGACATGTTAGGTGAAAGAGTGACTGGAATGGAATCAACAAGAACACCATCCCGCAAATTGACATAGACCCTGCCACATAGGGGGGTTGAAAGACTCCATTCCTGCAAAACGCTGTGATTCTCAGGGTCCTTGTTCGTTGGGGGATGGTACATGAATGTATCAGCTGTTCCGCAAGCTTTTCGCAAGCTTGGCCCAGCAAGGAAACTTATGGCAATGGGCCCCTCAGTTGCAGAAAACTCGCTGCCATTGGCTCCAACGGAGCATGATCACCTCATCAGCTGCGGAGTCCTTCCGCTGCTCTTGCTGTTTTGCTACCGGTATATAGAAATACTATCATTTTATCATTGGAATGTATTTTTTTTCTATCATGAGAGGAAATCATGATCATCAAAACTATACTGGGATCGGTATATAGTATATAGTATAGCCTATATATATATACATATACATATGTATATAGACTGGAAAAAAATGGATTACTTGATATTACTTGCGTTGTCCAACATCCCAACATCCCAACATGCCAGGTACTGTATATATTGGGATATGCGTATCCCAACTATTATCGATTCTCGATTGGAATATATCATATTGGTGTGTATACTTGTAATGTGTGTATACATATATATATATATACTTATATATATATTACATATGTAGCTACCCCAAGACCAACCTTTTTCACATGTTCACTGGTGTTTACATGTGTATATGTATATATCTAGATACACGGACAAACTATCACAACCTCACTGTCACTGCAACCTCACCGGAATAATGGTAAGCAATTCAGGTTTGTGAATATTTTCTAACATATTATAATTTACCCATATATATGTATATATATATATATGTATATATATATATGTAAATATGTATATATATATATGTATATATATATATATATATGTATATATATATATGTATATATATGTATATATATACACTATATATTATGTACACTATATGTATGTATATATACATATTTTCCTTCTTCCCAACATTCGTCCGCATTCAGGTGAAGACGCGTCCGGACTTCTTGAGATCGTCCTTGGAGATGATCTCCCAGTTGCTACTGGCGTCGGATCCTCCTAACAGCCCCGCGAACATCGTGGAACGCACCAAGCAGGTGCAACAGGCGGCGTCCATGGCCTTCAAAGACATCTGTGTGGGTGGCAAACATCATTTGCAGGAGATCGAAGATGGGATGGGCAAGATTTTTTTCGTTGCAGATTGCGTGACACGGTGACATGCATTGTTTTTCGATTTCGGGTTCATTGGAGGATGGAAGAGTAGTAGATTTGTAGATATCATATTGTGATATGTATCATTATGTAATCATGATATATTTATCAAAGATCTAAAGAAAATTGGCTTGCAGATCTTGGATGACGTCATAGTTGGCATTCATTCACAGCTATTTTTCTTTACAGGATTTGGTGCCGCAACTGACGCAACTCTACGTGACCACCATTGCGTTGCCCATCCGGATGCATCTCTTCATAGTGGATGGCATTGGATCTGTAGCAGCTTGGTGATGAAGCCCTCCTTAGCATTGGACATCCCACTCCATTGTTTTGCTTCTTCATGAATCATGGGAAAAATGAAGACTGGGATTCCCTTCCCAACCGGCCATTCATGGTGCAACAACGGGGGTACAATTGGGGAGATAACTTGATCGAATGGGACATACAACAACCAACAATTATGGTTTGTGTGAAAATGGGATCTTGGGGAGTACCGCTGGATGCTGCCGGTGGGTCTATCGGTCTACCCCTGTCTCTGACCGAACCTCCACAAATATCCTTTCAGATTCTAACATGGCCATCAAAAGTCCCTGATATATTAGATGATTTCCATCGACTTTTCCATTCGAAACAAATCCATTGCCAGGTTAGGCCGGAGTTGGTTTGGCTGTCCTACGGGTCCTGCATAAACTTTCGCAATGATCATTCACCTCTATTTTTGATGCATTTCAAGTTTCGAGGTTGCCAGCATTCACCACGATGAGCAGTTTCGGACCGGTCTGGAGCAACTGGTGACACCACTGGTCGACTTGGCTTTTGCTTAGCCAGCACCCCCAGCGATGCTGCGTTTGTGGAAACTATGTAAACGATTGTAAACGCAACATCAGTTTGGGGAGTGGTTTGTGGTGTGCATGCTGGGGGTGCTGGAGACAGAGGCTGCATTTTTTTTTCATCTTTTTGATGCAGAATCATAGGCTTACGTGAAGTATGGCGGAACGCACCTGTGAACTCTAGTCCAACACTTTGAACTTTCTTTAATTATTTCATTCTCGAACAAGCTACTTGCCATTTTCAAATGGTGTTTCGAAGTACAATCAACTGTACATCTACTTAAAATATTTTATAAACATTCACAATACAGAGTTTTGTTATGTTTTGTTCAGTCTGAATATATATATATATATATAATATATATATATATATACTATGTGACATACTCAAAATTTGGGCAAATTTCAATATTGGGGAATGGTCGTCAATCCATTCATAGGGATTTACATGCCCATTAATCCAGGATTCCCATTATGAGATGTACAACCATACATACGACATCAATCCCATGTATCGTGATCATGGCACAAGGTGTCGTGCGTGTTATAAGTTGGTCAACAAAAATCTGCCTTCAACTATGTACACATAAGTAGTTCTACTGTGATCACTATAAGCCTCAGTGACTTGGTGATATAAAGATTATAGCCATATATTTATAGATTATAAATTATAAGCATAGTGAACTATAGTTCCAACAATCCGCACGGTGAGGCCCCCAGTTAGAAGTTGCTTTATAAACCCATGGAATTCACCTGTCAGGTTCAAGGCCTGAATTCAGAAAGGGAGCGGCCCAATGTGCTCAGTGAGATCCTTGATAGGCTTCCGGCAGACATCCTGGGGATTTTTTTGGAAGACGTGGGGATTTGATCATATTTTACAAAGAAGTAGGAAGGTTATCAGCAAAGATGGGGATAAAACTTGGTATAAACGGATTCTTAAGGCTTTACTTGGGAGGTGAATGATTTTCGACCCTTGCCAACAGCTAACTCCGGAAGCTTGGTGGCTCGGAATGTTGGGTGTAATGCCAAGTCACTTCTTCACTCGCCATTCTCCATAGTCATATCATATCATCATTCCTGTTGGTTCATTCTCTACTGGTCACATGACTTTGGAGGGTTTTCTCTGTGCAATCCCAAGGGAGGGGGGTAACCTTCTGGACACACCTCCGCAGGCTCACGACCATCATCCGCCAGATCCACATCCGCGAGGGCTCCGCAAAAGCTGCCAGCGTCGGCGCTCTGATCAGCAACACCTTTTGGCCGGTGATCCGACAATGCCTCGCCCAACATCCAGGGGATTCCAAATTGGTGACTGGGATTCAAGTGGTGGAAAATGGTTTTAAAATTCTATGCTGGTTTCTTTCGGACATGAAGAACTTGGTTTGTCAAAAGCAGGATTCCCTCATGGTTTGTGGAAGCGATTTGCAGCTTCCTCCAGTTTTGACCACAGCTCCAGGCCTTTCCATTTTAGGGCCATCTGGGGGCGTCTAAAAGTAACCCTCTCAATGTCTCTAAATGAAGAGAGCATCCTATCCTTTGTTGGCTATATCACCAGTACATCCATGTATGCTTACATTTCCATTGCTCGTTGCCTACTTCTTATTGCTTCCTCCTGATTGAATCTTATTGTTCCGTTAAGAATTGTATCATACAGGTATCATTCCCACTATATTCCTATTAACATCCATCATCGGCAATCATTGGTAGTGAAAGCCGACAGGCTTTTCACCCCCACCGCGCCAGCATGCGCCAACGAGGTGGAGAAGAGCTGTCGTTTGTTGAAGCATTCCATGCGCTGTGTGCCAGATCTCTTCAAACCAAATCTTTCGGATGTGGCGCGAACATTGGTGACCGCCTTTCAACAGCACCAGCACTCTTCGTCTCCTGGTGAAAACGTACGTGCAAACTGGGCAAATGATGATCAACTTTTTCTCAATTATCAAATCTTGTAACTAAGAGTTGTTCTTGTCATAGCACGCTTGTCTCAGCACGTTCTATTAGACTATTGGCCAAAGCATGGGGTTTAAAAAGGTTGATTCTTGAGCTTAAAACACTTGCCAAGGCTCAGTAAAAACTCATTCGATTCAACTTCACCATTTTCTAGGATTGACCATGGATTAATAGACTCTGGTTGTAGAAACCGCCACAGTCTTTGAACATCTGCTGCACACATGTTAGCACAACCCCAATCAAAGAGCCGGGGTGTTGAGGAGAGGCACACACAATAAATCCAGGGTTGAGATTCTAGCCATTTGAAGTTGGGGGCTCAGATGACTGATGATATGTTTTTTTTTTTCCCAAGGTATCTCTATTCTGCTGAAATCTTGGCGCATACCTACGCCAAAGATCCTGAAATTGTCCCTGTGCTCACCGAGCCTTGGAAAAGGGACACCGGACGGCTCCTCATGTTGGGCATATCAAATATACTGTATCAAATCACTTGACGAATTTGTGGCTTTATATTATATATGATTATACAGTATACAAATTATGTATGTATATATATATATATATATGTTTAGATTTAGATGCCATTTTTTTGGCGGTTCTATTGCCACTTCTGTTGGTGAAACCGTCCAATGTCTGCAGCCACCGGTTTTGATCCCACTGCCTGTTGAAATGATCCCCTCCAAAATCCCATGGTTTTCTTATGGAATTTCAAAATATATGATTGATACGATCAACAATGTGTGAGTCCTAGGTAGCCTTGTCTGAGCCGCGGCCAGTTGTACAAAAAAGGACTGAGAAGACTGGAAAGGTATCTGTCGATAGCTTGGCCGTGCTTTAAGGAGCTGTTCAACCAGCTGAGCAGCATTGGCTTGCAGTGCCTCATGCAATACAAAGACAAACTGGAGGAAATCACAGAATTAGTGGAGGAGACTTGGAGAAAGACTTGTTCTGAAAACACAGTACCGTGCCTGGTGTGCCGAAAAAAGAAGACTCGATCATCACCTTCACTGGCTTGATGTTTTGAAGAGTGGTTCAACTTGCACAAAGACTTTTTGTTGAGGGGACATGTGACAAACCCTGAAAACAATCATCTTGTCGATGGTGGTATCCAACAACCAGTTTCATGCATCGTTTAGGAGGCTCATGAAGACTTGAATGGCCAGAGGTTGCCTCACACTGATGGCCCCCTGTTTTCGCCCGTGCATCCCTACCTCGGCATCTTTGAACAAATCCGAGGATTTTTTCGGAATGTTCGAACGGTATTTGAGATTCGCTCCGAGGATTGTGTTTTCAAGCTGCACTGACTTGTTTGTTTTGCTTTCTCTTGTTCCCGAGTTATCCCACCAAAACCATTGGAAGCAATCCGTGTTAAATCTCTGTCAGACTTGCCAAGTGTGGATGGACACAGGTTTACAGGAGAGGTTGGAGATATTTGCATGGGTATGGATCAATATCCAGGGGATGAAGGTCCAGCCAAACCACCAGCAATTTTGACGTGAAAACCGGGGGTACATATAGGGTTTATCCAACCCGGAGCTATCTGAGGTTAGAGTCTCCCACTCTTCCTCCTACAATGCAACTCTGGAGTCTTGCAATTTTTGTTCAGCAAAAGGAGGCCGTCGAGGCTGGGTTTTCGCTTCAATCCAGGGTGGAAAATGATAGGCTACGTTCCACTTACGGCGGAATCTTGTCTTGGGTGCATCTGGAAAGAAGGGATTCGTGTACGTCAAGCATATCGAACGTTTTGCCGAGAAGATTTGTGAGGTCATTCTTTCACCGTCTTGCAGCATTCATGATTTGTGGTATATCTGCACTTTTTACACTCATCATTTCTGGCACTCTTCACGCTGTGAGGGCTAACGAGGAGGACCAAAAACACCCGTGATGAATGCTGACAGCCAGTACATCTGGTATATTCTGATGGGTCAGAAATCTTTCACCTGTGTGGGTTGGGGTAAGGTACAAAATGCTTCTTATGTAGACCGAAGAGACAAGCTACTGCAATAATATTCGGTCCTGGTCCTTTGTGGTCTCTATCAATCTTCAGTCCATGAGGCTGACACTAGGTAAAGCTGTGGAACTTGAAGATACTTACTATATTCAAGATCTGGAAATAGTTTTGGAAACACATGGCCACTTCGTTTCTGGGTGAAGATGTCACATGACATTGTGCAATTGCTGTATATGTGCACATCATTGCACATCTATGTAAAGACAATGCACATGAATGGTCAACCAACGCCCGGGCCACCAGCTTAACCTAGATCCACAACAACAAAAAGTCCCTGGCTTGGGCTTGACCTCCAAACATGGATGTTTGTGTGTAGAAAGAAGGAAGGACATGTCACGAAATCTAATGTTACATCATCCTAACTCATCATTCTCAAAGATATTTTTATCATTTTTTATCTGAAAATATCTGACATCATCATAACTCATGGCCCCCACAGCTGCCATTTCCTGCCCTGACCAGGCAATCATCGCCTTCATTGAGTCTGTTCTATCGCACATTTCAGAGGCTGGAAAGCTGGGCAATCGCTATTTCGAGCCTTGGCCGTTCATCGATGCGGAAGAGCTACACTTGATTCCTCAATCTTTGTTATGATTGATATGATTTGAGATGATGAAAACTGTGGAAAACTATGAAGCAACCGCAAAAAGCAATGAACACATATAAAATCATAGAACAACTACGAGATGGTCGAGATGGAACCCTTCCTTTCACTCCTTTTTCATAGCCTTTTCTCGTGTTTATGGTGCAGTACCGCTGAGGATGAGTCCAAGGCGAATATTGGACGAATGCTGCAGCCGCACGCTTTACAGGTGCCATGTTGACACGATCACCCCTGTGAAGATGTTTATGACAACTTAAGTCTGCGATGAACCAAACAATAAACATCAGTTCTTTTTTGAGCCTCCAAGCTTTTCCTTGATCCAGAAGGGTTTCCTTCTAGGTTTCAACCAAATCGATGGTGTAAGCCTTGATTTTTGTGGGAACTGGTGCGAATCCATGGAGGCCTCCATGAATGGCATGAAACTGACGCTGATTCAACGTGCAACGGATTGCAACACTGCAAACATGCCTGAAAAAAGGTCTTTGGGGGCATTGCTACACTGAAAAATCTTATCGAAAAATGAGACACGTCTTCTTCTTTCACACATGGAGCACTACTTTGCAATCTGAAATTGACTTCATGTTTGTGCTCCAGCAAACAAAACTCTAAATGGAAAATCATTTGTTATTCACAGTTTTCCAGCTTAGCTTTGTAGCATTGGATGGAGGTTCCGTTTCCTGCGATTTTGGCTCCGGTCCAAGCTTTTTTGCGCCAGGTGGCACCAAGCTTCGTCCAAGCCATTTTCCGACTGATTGCCGGAGTTCCCACGAAATATGTGCAAGAGTCCATCCCGTCCATCCTGGCGCCTTGGGCCGGAAATCCAACAACTCTACGACATGAGGAAGGAGGTGACCGGAAAAAACAATGAAAAAACGACGTAATGTATATAAAGCTTTGCACCTGCGGCAGCGGGTCTGGGGTCTCATCTGGCTTGTCTCAACATGAAGAACTCCGTGCACCTTTGAGGACCACATTCGATCAGCCTTCGTCCAGGAATTTCCTCAATGGTTGGAAGCTGGGTCTGAGAGTCTGAAAGCCACCTCTTTTCCACATGGCCAGGCCGTTTACGGGTCAAAGTGATGAATCCCTAAATTGGATGCAAACTGACCATGTTGCTAAATGTCAAAAAATGCAAAAAAATGCAAACTGACTCAGTTTATGATTTCATGTACTATCATAATATACTCATCTTGCGTTCAATACAACAAGATGACCAAAAAAACATCGCAGGTCATGAGACTCCAGGATTTGAATCGTCAGAGAGGGGTGCATCCCAGTGGAACTGGCGATGTTACTGTAATTTATTTGTGTATATAACATTATACTAACTAGTAGTAACATTATGTATGGCTTTGTCTGAAAATAAGGTATCTCTAAATCCACTGGTTAATCCTCATTATCACCATTTTTCATGGCTATTTCAGAAAGGGGGTATACACTATTTTCAAACCCATATAACCTGTTTTTCAGTTTCTCACCAGCCATTCCAACTGGCCTCCCGTGTTGACCTCGCGACCTCCAAGGAAGCAGCTCTGGCCGGTCTGCCACCTTCGGTGGGTTCCAAGGTGCGGCAGCCAGAGCTGTGGATGTTTCGCTGAGTTCCAGGCATATTTCTAGGTAAAATATATGGTTAGTAAGGGATAAATCCCCAAATGCTCTTATTTCAGGTTGGTGAATTATAGTAATTTCCCCAGATATTTGTGGATTGTACTAGCTATGACAATCTATAAGACCAAGATTTTGAGGGATATCATTCATATTGTGAGCAATAAATCACCATATATATCACCATGTACGGCACGCGCTTCGCATTTGACCCTACCCGAATGTTGTCGCATATGACCGTACCCCTGTTCTGGGGTCGAATGTGAGGAAGCGGCAGTTTTAGCTGCGAAGAAGAGGTCGCCAACCACATCATGTCAATCACATCATCCTGTCAACCACATCAGCAAGTAGTTGGGAATTGAATCAGTCCGGAATTCAAGCATTTTTTATGACTAGTCAGATGGGTTGGATAAAGACACACATGATATAGAACCGGAATAAGATTGATCGATGCTCGTTCCACAGTTGACTATCATGATGACTACTGTACTGATGATGATTACCATGGTGATGACAGGTGCCCAATAAGTGATCATCCTGCGCCAGCGCCAAGCAGCACCTATTTTCGCGCCCAAAACGTCTCCACATAGCGTCAAAAAAGTGCCCAACGCAACTTCTGAAACCCTACTAAAGACTACTAAACTAAACTATAGGACTACTACTACTACTACTACTACTACTACTACTACTACTACTACTACTACTACTACTACTACTAAAATCTACTAAACTATAGGACTACTATGGGACTATAGTAGCTGAAGTGGCTGTAGTGGCTATAGCTATGGGTGTAGCCTGCGATACTATAGTAGCTGTAGTGGCCGCGGCTATGGCTGTAGTGGCTGTAGCTATACTATAATAGCTGTAGTGGCTGCGGCTATGGCTGTAGTGGCTGTAGCTATACTATAGTAGCTGTAGTGGCTGTGGCTATGGCTGTAGTGGCTGTAGCTATGGCTGTAGCCTGCGATGCTATAGTAGTAGTACTATAGTAAGTATGTATACTATTGGTAGCTGTAGTGGCATATTTACTATTAGCAGTACGCTATTAGTAGCTGTAGTTGCACAGTAGCCGTAGTAGCTGTAGTGGCTGTAGCATAGTAGCTGTAGTGGCTGTAGTGGCTATAGCTATGGCTGTAGCCTGCAATACTATAGACTGCGGCTACGTATGTACGTATAGAGTAGGTATAGCTATAAAGCTACGGCTGTAGCTGTAGCCTGCTACCGTAGTGGCATAGTAGCCGTAGTAGGTATAGTCACTATATTGACGGTGGTAGCTGTAGCTATAGCTGTAGCTCTACTAGCTATAGCTGTTGCCTACGTAGCTGTAGTGGTGGCCTTGTAGATGCTATCGCTGTTCTGGCTGTTGTTGCAGTTGTTGTTGTCGTTGTCGTTGTCGTTGTGGTTGTGGTTGTTGTGGTTGTTGTGGTTGTTGTGGTTGTTGTGATTGTTGTGATTGTTGTGGTTGTTGTGATTGTTGTGGTTGTTGTTGTTGTTGTTGTTGTTGTTGTTGTTGTTGTTGTTGCCGTTATTGTTGTCATCGTTGTCGTTGCTGCTGGCGGTGCAAGGTTGTTGGCGGTAGAGGACCTTAAGATACTCTTCTGCCCTGACGCGCTCCCCCTTGTGTCGGCCGGGGTCGGCGGATACCATTCCTAACGTCATGAACTTGCTCACCGAAGCTTAACGAGTCAAAAAAACTTCTTGATTTTGCTTTTGTCAGCATCTGTTTTGTTCGCTGAAGAATATTGCTGTAAGTGTTTTCTGATGTCTCATATGTTTTTTCACAGTTGTTTTGGTTCCAGGATTCGAGGAAATCAGGCTCATGAGTGCTCCTTGGGGCGGCTGTTGGCCGGACCCGCATAGTGGCCGGCAACCGTACACGGTACCGTCGGCCCCTGCGAAGAGACAGACCCCAAAAAGAAGACAATGAGCAAAGAAAATACCCCCTCGGGCTCCTGCGTGCCCGGATCGGAGGAGGATAGTGCGGAGCCCAAGGATGTTCATGATGCTGAGCCTGCAGTGGAAGCGGAGGTTGAAGAGTGCAGGCAGAAGTTGCAGGCGCAAAACCTTCTGGCTGATACGATCGCTCTGCAGCAAGTAAGGATAGCTTTCCGCGAGAGCGGTGCCGCACGCTTCCGTCGCATGGCTATGACCAGGGGGATTCAAATAGGGCTAGGAAGCGATGCAGTCGCAGAAGAGATAGCCGGGATCATCGTGGCTCTCGTGATTCTGGGTCATCATGGGTTCTCCTAGGTTCAGAGGAAAGTAGCTACGGGTCTGATCGCCGCCGTCCTGGTGACATCTGCCTGCGGCCAAGCCATGGCTATCAGGCTCGGTCGTTGCTAGAGGTCTGGGGCATGAGAGCAGAAGCATTGGCCGAATTCTTTCAAGCCAGTGCGAACTTGCTTCGCACCGACAAAATAGGCAGACCAGTTGCCTGACTGTGTGAGCCCGTGTGTTTCACAAGTGTAACGTGCCTTCACCACGAGAGTGTTTCAACAATTGGAATCTTGGAAAGCAACTTTTTGGTGTTATCTGCTGCCATCTGTAATTTCCCAAAATACAGGGTTTCAAAATCAACAACAGATTAGAGCAGATGACACCAGATGACAAGGTTTCGATGACAAGGGTTCATGGTGACTGCAAGCACTGCAAGACTGCAAACATCAACCCTTTTTTGTTTGCTGGCTTCCAGGATGTGATCCTATTGCGGCCCCAGATGGCAACTTGGCGTCGAAATAATCACGAAGCTGTTGATTCGACGCTGTGACACCTGGCGACGAGGCTGCAAAGACGCGGTTACGCAGGAAAGCTTCTACACAGAGCAGTCTTTGCACAGAGCAGCATTTACACACACACACAGAAGCTTTTGAAATGAGAAGCTTTTACACAGGAAAGCTTTTACACAGGAAAGCTTTTACACAGAGAGCCTTTTACACAGAGGGGCTTTTACACACACAAGCGTTTACACACAGAAATGTTAACACAGAGAAGTCTTTGCACAGAGAAGCTTTTACACACAGATGCGGTTACACAGGAAAACTTTTGCACAGAGAAGTCTTTACACAAAGCAGCTTTTACAAAGAGAAGCTTTTACACACACGCGCTTTTACACAGGACAGCTCTTACACAGAGAAGTCTTTGCACAGAGCAGCTTTTACAGCTTTTACACACAGAAGCTTTTACTTAGAGCAGCTTTTACACAGAGACATTTTTGCACGCGGAAGGTTTTACACAGAGAAGTCTTTACACAAAGCAGATTTTACACAGAGAAGTTTTTGAACACAGCCGCTTTTACACAAAAAGCTTTTACACACAGACGCTTTTACACACAGACGCTTTTACACAGAAAACTCTTTACACAGAGGGGCTTTGACACACACACACAAGCTTTGTCACGGAGAAGCTTTTACACAGAGAAGCTTTGCACACAGACGAGTTTTCACAGGAACGCTTTTACGCAGAGAAGTCTTTGCACAGAGCAGCTTTTATACACAGATGCTTTTACACAGGAAAGCTTTTACACAGAGAAGTCTTTACACACAGGAGCTTTCCACATGGTTGTGCGTCCGACACGCAAGAAGTGCGGAGAGGGTTGCGTACGACACCTTCGGATTCGCATTTCGCCGCGCGTTTGCGCGTCCGGCACGCACGAAGCGCAGTAAGGGTTGCAAAAGACGACTTTGGATTCGCATTTCGCTGCACGCTTGTGCGTCTGACACGCGCGAAGTGCCGGAAGGGTTGCGTTTCGCATGGCTGCCCCCGCCGCCTTAAGAGAGAATTTAGAAGAACTTGAGACAGTAGGAGATCATGGTTGGAGTTGAACTCCTGCGTATTACCTCCTGTGTAACAACTCCTGCGTAATCACCCCTGTGTAACAACTCCTGCGCAATTGCTCCTGTGTAGCAACTCCTGTGTAACATGATGTATGTGATGGCTTAGATGACATGATGTTGATGAATAATGATTGTGTATAGTGACTTTGATGTAGATGATGTAGATGATGTATATGAGATGTATGTGATGTAGATGAAGGTTGATGTAGATGATGTGGGTGAGATGTATGTGATGTAGATGAAGGTTGATGTAGATGATGTGGGTGAGATGTATGTGATGTAGATGAAGTTGATGTAGATTATGTGGGAGATGTAGAGAAAGTTGGAGATGTTTGTAGATGAATTTGGCAGCTGTTCTTTGGGAAAAAACCATTCGCAGGAGCTTTCGGGAAAAAGGATAAGGCCGCCTGCGTCGTTCTGCTATCAGGACGGATATCAATATATCATGTTGCCAATGCTGGGCGTGCACTGTCTTCACTCGCTGATCCGTGCAGGCCTTCACATCGCTGGTGGCTGCCGCAAAATTGTAGGACGTGGTTGACTACTAGAAAATAGGATATGAGAAGATAGGATATGCATACGGGAGACAATTCTACCTGTGATGTGGGCATGGATGCATGAGAAAATGTGTTGCGTTGGGAAGACAAAAACGGCGACAAAGTGAAAGAGATGAACAAAAAATGAAGATAAGAGTGACATGAGTAAATGCACCAAAGAATATGCAGAGAGAGAAATTGACTGTTTGACTAGTTGATTTGTGGATGTAAGGTGAGGAAATGCAAGTAGGCAAAACGTGTCAAACGAGAGAAACACATGTTGGGGGTGGGTGGAGAAAGTCGTGGGGATGTGGTGAGTCCAAGGGTGGTCAGGTGAAAGGGTAATAGCGCATATCGCGTACGATTGTATTGGGAAGACAGTTTTTTCCGCGTTTCTGCACCCGACGTAGCCAAAATTTGGCCGAAAATCGCGTTGCGCCTCATTTTTGCGCGTTTTACCCCTTGAGACGGGTGCGCAATGTGTGATCATCCTGCGCGCGTGTGCAGGAACGGTAACATCCACCCCCAACCCCCGAAGACACCTGTGAGCCAAGAGACGGGTGCCCAATGCATGATTATGTGCACATGTCAAGGAAAGTACCCCCTTTGATGCTTCAGTTGAGGTAGGGCCGAATGTGAACGGGAAAATGTTGTTATTTGCTGCAAGGTTTGCGCATTTTGATTTGGGTAGGGTCGAATGTGACGCTGTGTGGCCTGAATTGGAGTAGGGTCGAATGCAAGTCGTCGGTAGGGTCGGATGTGAGGTCTGTACCCCATATACCAGCAGATTTATCACCATATTTTGATCCCCGGTCGTACCGGACATTTTTTTTCCTGAGGGTCCAGTCCGGAAATTAAAAAATGGCAAGACAGGAAAAAATCCACCGATTTTAGATAGTGCAAGGTCAGGGACCAGGAAAACAAATGTTGGAACCAGGAAAACAGGATTAGTAACA
>BGPT01002152.1:62500-81892 GCA_003297045.1 Symbiodinium sp. clade C Y103 | reverse complement strand
TTGTACCCGTAGGAAATCAATTTCCAAAGGTTGTGGACCAGAAGCGTTAAGGCATTTTTTTCCAGGATGTGGACCCTTTTGACCGGTACGACCGGGGATTATTTTGGTCAGTGATGACCAGGCCGAGCTGCAGAAGTTCGGGGAACACATCGTGAAGGGCGACGACCAACGCCTCTATGAAGCGATTCAGGCGCCGGCACCTTACGGGCTGTTTGGATCGATGTACCAGCAACGCATGGGGGATTTCATCCACAAACATGGGGTTTATTAGACAGAAAGGGGGATTTGACCAACAGGGATTTAAACAGAAAAAAATTGGATTTAACCAACAAAAATGTGAATTTAGTCAATGAATCAATGAATGTATGCAAAATTTAAGGCCTTTACTTACTCAATGGGAAACATGGTATATACTTACTATTAATTCGCAACAATCATGGGATATAAAACCAACACGTCTGTTGGGACATCGTGGGATATCGAATCAAATTCAATATAATTTGGGTATGTCTGAAAACGGTTTTTCTTCTCGATTTCCCCGAATTTATGACGATTAAAAAATAGGGATTCTGATGTTTTTCACCAGTGGATATCGGACATACGCTATTGAAAGCAACTTCTTTGATTTGTTCATTGACCAGTACGGAAAAATCTGCATCTATCTGGTTTCCCATTAACCGAAAGCTTGGGATCCTGCACCTCCGTTCCCCGCAGGACTTGTGCTATCGCTGCGAACAGGTGGTCCTGAGAAGTCGAGGACAGAATGAGTCGAACGGCTCAGGCGGCAGAAGGAGAAAGTAGATCTAGAAAGCCGAAAGGTTCGCTGGTGGTCAAAAAATGTTGAACAACTATAGATTTTGTTGATGATTTCCTGATGATGTCTGATTTATAGTAATATTATTCATGTTTCTTTTAAATGATGTTTGTAGTACACTGTGAAGAAGATGTTAGCAGCATACCAAACGATCTTCATGCCTGATTTGTTCACATCATTCACCACCATTTAATACAAGGAAAACGGGCTGGTGAGGCATCTAGTGAACCGTGGGGGTGTCTGAAAATAGGGTATTACCTCCTGAATGGCAATTTCAATGGGGAAGATGATGATTATCCACTCGATTTCGGGGTTCCCAATAGTTGAGACAAACCCACATACATATACGGACATACGGACATGCGTGCGAGACCCTCTACTTTCAGACGTTTGTGTGGATAGTTAGGCAGACGTTTGCAGTTTTGACTGCCAGCCTCGGAAACCACATTGGACTGCCAATTTTTTTCATCAGGCTGGTTGGATCTACCTATGTTTCAAGCCAACCTGCTTTAAGCATGACAGGGCTCTGCTGGTCCAGAGAAAGCTCTGCCAGCTTGGAACTTCAATAGCAACAGTGGATGTGCCCTGCTTTTCTACCCAAAACCCAAAGTGAATGCACATCTGGCCGTGTACCCCCAAAATGGTAGTTTTACAAGGAACCAGAAATGATAGTCAGTCAAAGTTTGGTGTACCCAATTTTCAGACACACCCGGATCCATATGCTGTGATAGCGCATTGAAACGTGGATACAAAGTAACCCATAATATCCCATAATCTTAAGATTATAAACTACTTATCTCTTCACGACTGCATAAAGTAGCTACTCCTGCAGGGTCCTAATTTGGTTGTGTTTAGTGTCATCAAATTTTGAAGTAGTTCCTCTATCCAGCGATAAGAATTTCCAACATTAAAAGACTTGATTTTAACATATTTCAAGTGTGAGAAGAGCCCGTGACCCAGATAGCCAAGCTGAATCCTGTAGCCAAGGGCTGTGGAAGCCATGGAGTTCCAGGTATATATTTCCAGTTGCTGTATCTACAGCACAAGGCAAACACTATGTGAGCCGCAAGCTGCTGTGATGCGAAACATGGAGAAAAATGCAGCTCGCGGTGAACTTGTTTGAATCAGAATGATGTGCTCACAGACTGCCTTTCAATGTATATATATATATATTATATAATATTTGCATCCATATAGCTGACCCCAAAATCACGTCCCTGGCTTTGTCTTTGTTTCACTTCGAATTTGAAACTGATTACCCTAAATTTATAATGACCATGCTCCATTTTGGAAGGAATGACAAGCCCCCGAGTCTCCAAATCCAGCAAGCACATCTCCAAGGCTTTGTCTTATGGCTTCGGGGCAGTCTGCCCCTTAGGGAGCGGGCTTGACCTGCGGAGCATTCCATTCCTCCAGAACGGCCATCAATTCATGGGAAATACCCACGGACTTCATGGGAAAACTAATGACTAATGGCTAACCTACCCAAGTTTGGGACGAGTTTTCTGGCCACATTTCTGCCGCGTTCTGCCATTCTCAGCCCCCCCCCGAAATCTCTGTTGAGTGTTGTGCCAAATGGGGTTAATGGTGGATATAACAAAGTTGCAATTTTTCAGATAAAAGGTGGGGGGGTGATTTCCTCTTTTTTTGGAGGTTAAGATCTCAGTTCCATCCATTTCCCACGACCCAAAATCATCCAAAATCCGTCAAAATCCAATGAATTCCATGGGGATTTCGGGCCCAAGTTTGACGGTCCCAACATCCAAATCGCTTCCTGAGACCTTGTACGTTGTCCCGGAGTCGAGGCAGCCAAGCTCAGGCCTCGGTCTTTTTGGCACCACTGGCCCGCTGGAAACCATGGGAAAATGGTGGATTCAAAGATTGAACCTACAAAACCATAGGAGAACCATAGGAACATGCTGATTTAACCAGAAACAATGGAGATTTAATGGGATTTAGAGCTGATTTATGATAGCTAAGTTGTTGAACGTAACTCCAAGAATTTTGGTTTATGGTACTTACAACATCTTACAACACCTTATAACTATAATCAATGGGCTTGATAAACAAACTTATTCAGTGGGGGGCCCCACATTGTATGACATTGCATGACCTGAAACCTGCGGGCATACCATCAAAAAGATCGGGATTAATGCGGATGTAACCATCAATTTCATGGAGATATGATGGGTCAATACCTATGAAATACATTGAAATACCATGTTTTGTGGGGATGCACGTCCAGAATTGCCAACTATTTTGGGTGAACACCAGGGAATTTCATGTCTTTTGACCCATGGCCAGATGGGATATACCCCACTTTCAAACACATCCATAGTTTGTTGTTGATTATATACCCATCATTTTCCCAATAATCATATATGATTATAGAATATCCCCATTCCCAAAAACAACAGGTTTGATTGAATCCCATTGTATCCCCAGTTCTCAGTACTTCCTGCTGAATCACAGGCAGCGCGGAAGGTGCTGACCAAGTCTGAAGCCCATGGAAGTGATGGACGGGAATTCGTGGGAACTTCACCTACGGAAATGGGGCCGGGTCAGAATTAGGTACCCCGAAATTTGGATGGTTTCCACTAACCACAGACTTAAATCTGTGGTTCTTCCAGGTCTTTAATTTTGACCCATACCCAAATGGGCATTGAATTTCAATGAACAGAACCTTTGGGATGTAACTTGTAACAAACTGAGGAGCTGTTTTTGACGAAAAGGCAATACACCAAGAGTCAAGCAACAATGAATGACTTAAAGACTTCAGATAAAACTCGACACTGGTGTTACCCATGGAACGTGACTCGACGTGACTCGACGGCACTCGACTTCTATCACCAGTTTGTCTCCAAAATGCAAGGACATGTATATATATATATATATACACATACACACGATGTCAAGTCATTTCAATTTGGATTGCAGGAGCCTACTCACTCACATAATTGGTACCATCATCACTTGCTGCTATCATCAATATATGACTCATATGACTCATGTCCATTGTCTATGTATATATATATATATACATGTGTATGTATGTGATGATGCGATCTAAAGTGCTGTATACATGCATGATCTCCATCATGATCTCCATCATTGTGAGACCAAGCCGCTGCAACGTCGCGCGCTGTTGGCTGGGCTGTTAGCCCCAGCCGTGGCCCCAGTGGCTCAGGAGCTGTGCGTTGTCAACAGAAAGACGGGATAAAACAATGAACCCCATAGATATAATTGTTCTTTTAGAGTTTCTTATATGTTATTCTACTAAAAAGGCACAATTTTGCGGGTCCCTTTTGTACCCCAAGTTTGATCCATCCCCAAAGTAAGGTTTCAATGCGTTTTTCTTCCTGTCAAAATTGGATCAATAAGTTGCTGATGGATCAGGCCACCTATTGGACGGTGGGTTTCATGGAGGGAATGAACACCTGGCTATACAGCAGCTATGAACTGTTGTGAAGAGAAGGGTACCAAGGGGGTTTCATTGGGGGATCCCCCAAGTCACCATGGGTTTCAACATTCAAACGGTAGACCTTTGGATGATTTTGGGTACCCCCATGACTTAGGAACCCTCCAAGTGGTGAAATGACCCATCCTGAACTGGTGGGTTGTTTGAGGCAATCCCCGGAAGAGCAGATGCTCTGATGCCGGAGGAGCCGGGGTGAGGAAGGGGGTTTCCATAACTGGGGGTACCGGGATACCTAAATAGCTGGATGATTTGGGGGTACCCCCCTTTCAGGAAACATCCACTTGCTCCGTGATTTTCAAGCCACTGATTGAAAAGCCAGAGGGTACTGTAAACATAAGGTCAATTACTTGGCCTCAAAGTTACTGGGACTTCAGCCTGGCGCCCATTTCTTTGGGTCCCATTCCACACCGTTTCATCCGATCATCTTGGACGCCATTGGCCTTTCTTCCACCTTTTGAAGTATTGGTCCAGAGTTTGGTGAGGATCAGCCAGAACTGACTCACCCATCTCTCCAGATAGTAACTGGTTATGAGCCACAATTCTCTTGTACCTGTTTGCCATTCCCAGTACATTTTATTTGAAGATTCAACATGTGGGGTTGACATCATCCTAACCATCTGCCATGTTTGGACCATCTGCCAACTAAGGTCCGCCCAGTTACTGAGAAACTTGTCACGTATGGAGACAATGGAATGCAAATGGCTAATGCAGGAGTTGTTCCATCACGCACCAATGGTGATTCCTACCAGCTGAGGATGCATCAGTGAAACCAACTGTAGTATATAAGGATATATAAGGTGGAACTTCGAAACGCCCATATTTTACCACAGTTGGTTACACTGAAAAGTTATGAAAAGTTAACAGGGTAACATGATTGATTGGTTGGTTTTCCCTATTAGGATCTATTAGGTGTGAACCCCCATATTGTTAACCGGGAAACTTCTCAAAAAAGAAAACGGGTCGATGATCGGTAGATGTTCACTTCCAGCCCAAATCGCCACGCGAGTCTTTCCGCGTCAACGGTGGGTTGTGTCAGGAACTGCGAGCTGCTTCCTTGTTTCAACGCGTGTCGCCCAGCGTCGGGAAACCATGGAGCAAGCGAATCTGACTGGTGGTTTCTATATGAAGGTTTCCTAAAATAGGGGTACCTCCAAATCATCCATTTTAATAGGATTTTCCATTATAAACCATCCATTTTTGGGTACCCCCATTTTAGGAAACCTCCTCGATGATTTGAAGAGAATCAAGTGGGGAAGTTGGCCACACACTAGCTGGTTGGTGATTCCAATTTAGGTTGAGTTGCTACCCTAAAATGGGATACTGAATGTGATTTGTTGCAATATTCTTGGGTTGAGCTGACACCACCGGCCATTTCTCATGGATTGAATTTGGGAGCGCGGATATCCACCCATTGGTAGTATCTTCTTGATCATCCCTTCAAGGACGCCAGGCCACATGAAGTTGAAAAAACAAATCCAACAAATCGAGAGGGTGAGACTTACACAAAGTGCAGATAGCTGGGAACATCGAGAGCTGATTGACCTGTAGCATAGCAGACGCATAGATTCATGCTTGTACAGTATTTTGAGTATGGGGATCAAAATTGGAGACCGAGGGCGAACAAATTTACTTTGAGCATTTTTCACCATCCCATTTTTTAGTAATTGCCTGCCCAATTTGGAATCACTCATATTCAGTATCTATCAGACAGGTCTCCAGTTGTCTTATCGTTGCCGTACCTGACATTTTCAGCAGATACCTTCTGGTAATTCAACAGTTCTCCATAGGTAATTCATGTAGAAATGGACCATTTTCATCCATTTTTCAAGACTATTACTATTCATTAGAAAATAATATGTATATTATATATATATATATAGTATGTTAAATTAACAGAGGTCTTTTCATGTTTTGGGCCTTAGAATCGTCAGAAAATGTCGGAAACCATGGAACCAGACCTGGTGGATGATCTATCTTCGTGATGCCACGACCACTAAGTAAGGCTGGATTTAATGGCATTTCATGGGGGTTTAATGGGAATTATTTGGATTTGATGGGATTCGATGGGATTCGATGGCATTCGATGGGATTTAATGGATTGTAGTGGATTTTGATGGAATTTTGTGAGAATTTATTTACCCTCTGGCCTCTGGTTATTTAACATAGCCATGAAACATTGCCCTATCTAACAGGGGAATCATTGACAAAGGGCTGAGTTTCCTTGGCTATGTTGAATAAGCAGAAGGTAAAGCCTGCAAAGTGGATCCTAGACCAAGATTGATAAGCCTGTTGTGATTGGTACACAATTTTGGCCAATCATATGGGCTCGTTCATGTTCAAAAATTGGGTATCGCCATGGTATCCCCCAACCACCATGCCTATCACTAGGTGATCCGTGGAACAAATTCCCATAAAGGGTGCAAATCACCAATTTTTGGCCAAACCTATATGGGGGTTTCCTAGAATGGGGGTACCCAAAAATTGATGGTTCATAATGGAAAATCCATCTATAAATGGATGATTTGGGGGTACCCCCATTTTAGGAAACCCCCATATGTAGAAGATGAACTCCTGCATTGCACGATGCAGAAAAATCAGCTTAGGTTCTGACGGTTGGCGAGAAGCGTTCTTCCCCATCTGCGGCCTCTGGCCCAGATTCGGCCTGATTGGGAAGGGCAAAACGGCCCCACGGTAATACTGGCAAAATTGACATTATATACATATATAGATTTCTGACAATTTGAATAACTAAGTGATTTTTGTTGTTTGACTCCCAATTGACAACTTCTGCCGAATCTTTCTGAGGTGACCCACAAATTCACTGGTGATTTTTAGTAGTAACCCATCCAAATGCTGATCCTTTTTTGGGGGATGTACCCTAAATTTGACCCTTCTACCATCTCCTTCTAGATTGACCATCCAGATTTTCCCCAGGCAATTTGCCCTAATTTTGGGCCATCTCGGCCATAAAATGCCAAGGCTCCTCAGGGGCCAACAGGGACGGGCTTCGTTTGGGATGCGAGCCATGCAACTTGGCTGCAGGGCAGGGCAGTGGAAAAAATCGCTGTCAGATAGGTAACCAATGGTAACCAAGCCCCAAATCATAAACCAAATCACACTGGTTACCCATCTCAGAGGTAGCTGGAGGGAAAGCATATCAAAAGCTGAAGTTGTCTTCGCGCTCTATCCTGGCAGGATGTCATACGTCTTCATATCCGAGGTACCAGGCACAACTTCACACCACTTTATATGATAAACCGTGGCAAAATGAATGAAGTTTGCTGGCTGCGAATTCTGGATGACCCCCTAGTCCAGGTCTGTTTTGTTAGCTGCATCTGGGCTTGTCCAAAATTTCGAAATCACTCATTGGATGGTGGAAGCCGTCCAATTCTGACCCTTGGGCCCTTCTGCAGTTTTTTGGACCTCGGAAGCATACCGGTTGTATCCGCATGTTTGTTGTCTAAGACATTCCCAGATATGGGTGATACCCATCCCCTAACACTGGCTGGATCAGTGTCTACCCCTTGTTTGGTTCTATCCCCATTCTTGTTGACACTATCATATGGTGGCGTACATCAACGCACTTGTTCGGGCCATACCAACAAGCATCAGACAACATTTGGGTTGTAAGGTTGACTCAATTTTATTTTCTCTCATTGTTGGTTACCCCCATGTATCCTAGCCCATCTTTTGGTGCCATCATCGGCAATTCATCGTTGCCTGAGGTGGTCACAAATTTCCACGTGGTCAGCGAGTTGAAAGATCCGCACGTCACCTTCCTGCGGAAGGTGATGATTGGAAGGGGAAGTTGAAATCCTGGAATCCTGGAAGTTTGGATGATGCTGGATCATACTGTGGATGGTTGCGAAGTCCTGCACCAGTTGATCGGTGGTGTATACCATTAATTATAGGGTTTTAATATGTTTTATATAATCATCCAAGATGGTGCAGGACTTCTTCCATCGACAGTATGGGACTTTCTTAAGACACAGGGGATCCTCAAGTCATTCCAATGGTTTCAATACTAAGGCATGGTCATCCATGACTTGGATGATTTGGAGTACCCCCCATGACTTCAGAAACCTCCATAAATTGGAGATGTGAGGCATGTTGAATGTATACTGTATATACAAAAATATGGCTATGGCTCAAGATTATTAACCCTATAATTGGTTGGTTGATGTTAATTTACCATTAAACATGACCATTTTTGGCGCCACAATTTTGAGCCATAGCCATATCTATAACATGGATTTGAAGGGTCCAGGATCAGGCTGAAATCCCAATGATGATGATGATCGTGATCCGCTAATCCATGCTACTATATAGTACTACTAATTATTTTCTGCTGAATCATAACTACTATTAACTGGTTTATCTGGTTTTATGATGAATATATCTCCATAGAGGAATATTACCATATAATACCAGCTATATATTACTACACTATTATAGAGTATATAACTACTATCTAGCTGGACATGTTGAGATCTGAGATCAGCCCTAACTCCGAATGTGCAGGGAGAAGCAGGTGATGAGCATGTGACACTTGGTGCTCTTCTCAGAGGTTTGACAGGCTTGTGGCTGTTTCAACAAGATCACTGTCATGTTTTGAATACTTGTTTCTAGGTGGCTCCTGATCGTGGCAACTGTTCATACCCGAATGTCATTCGAAAGTCCCATGAAGCCTTCAAGGCTCACGACTACGACTCTTAGCATCCATCTACCAAACAATCCTTGCTCGGTGCAGTCACTCAATGTTGCCACCAGAAAGTTGCAGTATACCACCACCGCTCCTCAGGAAGGAATAAAGGTGATAAGACATGCTGCAATGTCATGTGACATCTTTCACAAAACGCTCTATTTCCAGGGTGTGATGAGCATGAAAAAATCACAGCCCCTTGCTGACCGAAGCCGCTTCCTCTTCCAAAAAAGCGCTATCCAAGAGGGATGAAGTGCACAGACCCCATGATACACTGAATGGGAAGAAAACTACCGAACAGCCGAACGATTTGGCTGACTTTTCAATTGCTGATGCAAGTTCTGGCGCCGATGTCAACAATCTGATGAGAGAGATTGCTGCAGAAGAAACAGCAACAGATGATGGATCTGGGCTGTTTTCACGTGTTTTTTTTCATAATTTGTTTCCATCTCTTGCTCAGATCAGTTCAGAAAGAACCACCAGCTCGTTAGCCATGGACCTCCGGTTGCTGCTGGCGCTGGCACCACTTGCGCTTGGCCAGGTGGGAATTGTTATCAGGAGTTCAGTCAAAGTCACAGGCAGAATCATTTTGGGTTCTGGGCTACTTTATTTGCACAACTTCCGGTTCAGATGGCATCTACTAGTTGTGGTTGCAAGCTGAACGCGACCTCGTGTTTGAAAAGGCGGATCCTCCAAGATGCAATGCTTATTGGCAGGAAAGAGTTTTTTTTCAAATTCATGGCCGTTCGTTTACCGCAAACGTTTGATTCTTGATGTGTTATTTGATTATTTTCACTCTTTTCACAGGTGATGTTTTGCTTGCCATCAAGGTTTATTTATCACATGTTAAAGGCCAAGCCAGTTGCCTGGTGAAGAACAGCCCGCTTTTAGGGCCTCAAAGAACTCCCACGATTCTGGTGATGGTTGGAATAATAAAGAATGTTTTTTCCCATCGTTTTTGAGGTTTGAAACACGTTATGTTTTGTTAAAAAAGCCAAATTGATCCAAATGGTAGTTAGTTTATTCCAACCAATAATGATGTGAATTGTACGGAATTATTGGATTCCTTACTTGCTCCATACCATTTTGCCACAAGTTGCTGTCGATGACATTCCCGTTATGGGAAAGAATGAGAGAGAATAAATGATTGGTGTATGTTGGAAAACAGCCAATGTCGGAAAATCCACAAAATCCAGTCATTTTTTCATGGGTCAAGAAAAGCATGGGTCATGTAGAGGAGACGCAGCGGCCCATGGGTTCACTGGTGGTTCCTGCTTGGATGTGCATCCCTGTTGGTAGTTGGTGCTCGTAAGTGGCTCAAAACAATGCTATCGAGGTTGTTGTCCAGTTAATCCAGTTGCTAGGATTCTGAACTGTCACATCCCCATTCTCCGCTTTCTTGATATGAAATAGAGGTTTTCTCATATTTTCCATGAGGTGAATACACACCATGTACAGGAACACTGAGGTATTTTCATCTACCCTCCGGTAATGAAACCTGGCAAGCTGGGAAGTTCACAATCAAACTGGAGGTTTCATTTGGAAAAAAAGACCAGGTCTATTCAATCTATTCTGGAATCCCTATGATTTTCTACACTTTTCTATGATTTTCTATGGCTTTTCCTCTGGAAAATTCCTATGAGGATGGTCCGCATCCCTGCTTTTCCAGGCCTCGGAGCTCCAGTGGACGCTCCCTTTGAGCGAGGACTGCGAGGCCTGTGGGAGCATAAACCACGGGATTTTCGGGTGACCCTATCTTTGGACACCAACATGGATTTGATGACCTGTAGCACAGGGATTTTTGGCATGAATTCGAAGAAATTCGAAGATCGTGAATCATGTTGAATCATGATGAATCATGCTTGAACGATGTTGACCAGCCTTGGCCAGCTTCGGTTTTGGAAGGGTTGTTTTGGCAGTCCAATTGCTGGCCCTTTACATACAATGCTTCGGAAGTCTTGCTGTGCAGATGTATCAGATGTTCCCGGCTTTCGTCTTTCATCTATCCAAACTCCCAAAAAGATTGGAAAGTTGGAAACCCTGGAAAATATACCATCCTGGAAACACTTTTCTATCTTTTTTTGGGGTTGCTACAGACATTTCTTGTTTGAATCACTATTTAAATTTTCGGCTTCCACTTCGTAGACTGGCTGAGATGCGAACCTCCGCCACAGGTGAATGCTGAGAACTGCAGCAACTCGTCGAGGGAGCTGAGGATTAGCACTCCCGAAATGATGGGTCTTGACGCGCAATCGTACCATGAATTGGAGATTGGCATCGTGCATGACCAACAAACAGCTACAGCATGCTACAGCTGTACGCATGAGGTGATCCCAATTGACCTTTCTTCGGCATTCGTCGTAGATCCTCATGCATCACACACCAAGGCATCTCCTTGCGTCAGCTACGGGCGCATGCAGCTCCCAGCATAGCTGACATGTTTCCCAAGCAGCCCCAGTCTCTTGCAACATTCCGAAAGAAAAACCACAGTGAACTGGGCACCCCTCCTGAGGGCGCAAGCCAATCTGAAACCCTTAAATCCTCAATCCTCGACGGAGCATTTCAGCAAGCATTTCAACAGTTTCAAGTCCATTCATCAAGGTGGAAATTGATGGCTTTAAGGAGCCCCAGTTGAGACGCTCCATTTGAAAGGTGACAAGAAGGGTTTAAGTGCCTCTGCCAGGCTGCGCTTCGGTAGGGTGCCATGGTGCCTATGCCTCTTGGCTGCCACGACCTCACCATGAGTTCACCCTGCAGATTGATGCCTTGGCATTGGTTGAATCACAAACAATTCAGCCATACAATACGATGTTTTAGTTGATTTGCCCAGCATAGCCATCAATATCAGACGTTTCTACGGCATAAAACAAGGCAATATACCGGAAACATTGAAATAATATATGTCATGTACAAGAAAGCTGTGAAGACATGGAAGGGAAGGTTGGAAGAAGGGTTTTGTCCATTGCCCACAAGATTTCAGCAGACTTCACTTCTGTAGGAAAACCTGAAATGGGTTTGTCCGAAAATGTTGTGTCAGAAAACCCCACCTGAATCATGTTGATCCATCATTTGCTTCCTTAGAGTAATTTGTTGAATAGCCCCATTTGGGGGTATACCCCATTTTCAGACAGCCCCAACATCATATTGTTGGGCTAGATATGTATATCTATATACATATAATATATATATCTATATATATATATATATATATGTATATACATACATCATATATATATATATATACGTATATATATATATACATATACCAGGATCCCATAGCAATATGATATTCCCAGTTTTGGTTCAATGCTCCCATTCCCATTCACGGAGAGCCATCGCAGTCCAAGGTTCGGGCCCGATCCTGCCAGTGCACGGACAAGTGCAAGCAGTACAGGCAATCCCATGGTGGGATGACCATACCTCCGACACATCGGGATGCTGGCAGTTGTAATCACAATGAAAATCATGTTGACTCATGAAGTTCACAATGATGCCAGCCATTATGACATTCATACTCATGCCAACATGACCTTCAATCAGAATGTCATAATGTCATGGTACTTTGTCATGCTGAATTGAACACATTTCTCATCACAGAACAGTTCTTGCTGGCCTGGGAGCAGGAACTGCTGTTCAGACTACGTAGAGCAGTGTGAACTGGGCGCTGCCCCACAGCCAAAGACTTCGCCCGAAGCATTGATCCCGTTGCTTGGTCCAATCATGGGCCAGGGCTGGAGATGATAACATGATTTCATGGTGGATTTTCGACACTCTTCTTTTTCAAATTGGCACTTGGGCATTTTCTTTGCAAAAACATTTATGAACCTTAGAGCTTTCTGGCAGAACATCGACCATGACATGAATGAGTGGGTCTCTGCTTGATTGCTTGGACACATGATGCTTGAATCGTCAACCTTGGGGGTCAACTGGCACTGCATTCGCAACTTGTCGGATAGCAGATCGATGCTGCATGGAAGTGCCTGTCGGTCATGAGATGTTCCTACGTCCAGTCATTTCGTTTCCACTCCTTTGTCCAGACACCTTGTCCCTGCAAGATGGGATCAAAGGGACAGGGCGGCACCCAGCTGCAGAACTGCAAAACATGCCCTCGGTGAGGTTTGAAACTGAGATCTATCTGCAATTTCTTGATGAATTTCTGGAGAAGCAGCCTCGGCAAAAGTTCCTGAAGCAGCTTGGCGATCTTGTCTTTACCTCCGCGGAGCATCACGTCATTTCTGCTGATCGGATAAAGATGATGCAAATCTATGCAAATCCAAGTCTTGATTGGAATTCCAGACTTTGTACATCCCAGCTTGTGCAGGAATATGAAAATGACAACCATCAATGGTGGCACATTTCCAGTGAACATGATTCTTCTTAAGATTATTGATGACCCAGCTCACGGAAAGTGCAAGGGAAACTCATCTAGCAGTTCCTGTTCAATTTCAATGCTAATCAATGCTATGATCTTTGAAGAGTTGTGGATTTTGTGCAGCAACTGCCTGTCGAGGAATGCTGGACTGCTACAGACCTTTGGCTCCTCTTTAGGCGGTGGCAGCTGTGACTTGTGCGAGTTGCCTGTGCCTTGGCGCCGCAATGCCAGCATCATCGCAGGAAGCGGTAAAACCCAACCTGGTCTTTAGGCAACCGTACCTATTTTTGAAATACGTACTCGTACTGTACTGTTTTTTGCGGTTCCCTGCTTGTAAGGCACACCCTGCAAAACACAAGGCGCAATTCGTGCGCAACTTTGCGCAATTCAAGCGCAATTTCAAAAAGGTGTATAGTACAATCAAATACTGGCCCGGAAATTAAAAAAATCTAGTTACCTTTTGATGTCTAGGAATGTACCTGATGCATCATAATACATTACAATACAATAGATGGCTTATAACTAATATATATACATATATATATACACAATTATACAATTATATACATAACCATGGGTAAAGACCACCAAACAACAGCAACTGGAATGCAGTCTGCTCCAAATCAGACCGAGGAGCAGTGCCCGGAGTTTGGTTCCTCGCAGCGCTGCAGATTCGATGTCTACGACAACGCTGTGGCCGAAGCTCAGCTGGCGATGGGTGATGGAAACCTTGGGAATAGCATGGGGGTTTCCATAGCCATGGGGGGACCCCAAGCTATGGATGGTTTATTTATGTTTATTTAATGGAAAATCCTATTGTTTTTTGGATGAGATACCCCTCATGTATGGAAACCTCTATATGACCTTGGGCGTTGCCAAGATTCCGGTAGGAGCATTTCTAATCCCGCAATCCAGATCGGACCCAAACTGGTTGAGTTGGTCCCTTTGGGGTTGGGCCAGGTCACTAATTAAGGTGAACTGATCCATATGATGGGAGGCAGCGGTAAAGAAACTGGTGAAGGGTTGGTACCCAGAAATAGCAATCACCATTTCAGTATATTTCAGTAGGCGGATCAAGAAACTTCCATCATGCACTGCTGGATGGTGGGGACTGATGTCAATGACTCTCGCGCCTCATCTGCTCCACTTGGGGTCTTGAAGGCCAGGTACAATGATTATCTACGCAGCATCCATGATGATGTGTCGGTGGTTTGATCCCTCGAATTTGGGCCACATGGGCATGGAGAGATTTTCCGAGGCTCATGACTCAAGGGTTGTATAACTAGCATCTACTCCAGACGGAGGTCCCCAAGTCATTCCGTCAATTTCTATGGAATCAGCTGCATGAAACCCATCAGAATCCAATGGAACTCTAGACCTAGGCCATCTACTTGACGAAGCGAGGGAAGATTGCAGCTGCCAGAGAGATCCTGGACGCTTTCATCCATCAGTTTCTAGGAACAGCTGTGGCACTTGGTGGGGGTAGAGTATTGGTCTATAAATATGCAGTTTGCTTTTCTTTTGAGCGCAGTACATCAGTACATTCAAATATTTTCTGTGAGAGCTTTATTGGCGGTTACATTTGAAGAGGTGGTGCTACTTTGTGATAGAATTTGCTGGACATTTATATGCTCTCTGCATTATGGAGAATTTGAATGCAATGAAGGGGGATTTTGTCTTGCTCTAGCAAGCTGGATGGTATCCTGCAGGATCACAGCAGCTTCCAAATGTTTCATCAGGTCTTTCTATGGATGCAGGAGATTTCGTGCTAGATGTCATAGCAAGGGTGTCACCTACTTACCAAGAACCCTCCATCGGGACCTGTTACGTCTGCGACCTGTTTGCATCTTCCATGCAGTGTTTGGCAAGCTTTGGCATATGCTGCCATATAGGAGAATTTAGGAGACCATGCTAGGACAGGAGCACTTGTGGAGGAAAGCATCCTCTCCCACCCTGACCTCTGTGAACTCTGCAGGTTGTACCCAGCCCAGAAGGTTCCACATGTGACCTTTGGAGAGCGTGATGGTTTGCCTTCAGGCCAGGGACTGGGCGTTCGTGCAGAACTTCACCAAGGATATCAAGGACCCTTTAAAATGAAAACGATGAGGACCTGTGACAAATGCTGGGACCAGCATTCCATTTCTCTTCCCCTCGGGTTTTCAATGTATACCACTTGTTCCACCTCTCCGGAGACTATCCTCTGATAATTTCACCTGTGGAAAACCACCATGTAAATCACTGAATGGGCCATGCCTTAAGTCCTTGGTACATCCCAAAAATCAGCCTCCAGGGGTTGCCGCGTTGGGCCATGGGCCTTCCTGGGGCGCCTAGGCCGATGGCTGACCCTGGTGGGCTCCTCTTATACCGAGGCGGAGGTGAAACCTGGTATCTACTGGGGCAAAAATGTGGTGGATGGTGGTGTTGACACAGGCGCCTTCCAAGAAACTGCTGGTGGGAGGGTGGGATGGTTGGTACTGAAGCGGTAGATTTTGGCCGACTTTTTTTGGGCTTGGAGGAGCAATTTAGTGATTGCAGTGCGCTCTCCTCGTGGCTGGAGGTCCACAAAAATCCACAGCACTCCCTCGAAGAATCGAGAACCCACTGAGGGTCCTTGACAACACACCTGAGCACCAAAGTGTCAATACAGAAGGCCCATCCAATTAAATAGTGTCCAGAAAAGTTGGCCCTTTGGTGGTTCAATTATTATTTTTTTTTTTTCAACTCTATCTAAGAGATCCCAACGAAACAAGATAACCAAAAATATGGACTTAACGCCAAACAGCCCCGAAACAAATCTGCAATGAAGGTAACAATGCCTGGGTCGGCATTGCTCTAGCCCAGTTTGCAGCAGAGACTGGAGAGTCGTGCTATTTGGTCCTGCTGGCCAACTTGGGCGGCTCGGGGACGGCATGCTTGTGATTGGTTTAGTTTTATTACCATTATCGTACTTATTATCATTATTATTATCATTATTATTATCATTATTATTATCATTATTATTATCATTATTATTGTCATTATTATTATCATTATTATTATCATTATTATTATCATTATTATTATCATTATTATTATCATTATTATTATCATTATTATTATTAGGATACGATTCACCATGTAACGTTTGAAGAACACCCACGGACCCACGAATGTTGATCTGTGGATGTCTTTTTCGCTTTCCCACGCGTTGGTTGATTATACTTTTGGCAAGTGACACATGTGGAGTGAGAAAAACGTTCACACGTACACATCGAAAAAAATGTCATGTGTTCAATTCTAGGGGTGGTGTGGCCTTAAAAAACACATTTTCCTATGTCCTTCAGTGGCTTAAGTAACCAAGAGGTAAATATAGCTTGCATGGCAGACCCGTTTCATCATTTTCACCAAGAGGACATCATTATGTCGAATATTTCTTCATCATTTTCAGATATTTTCAGAGTTTTGAGGACCCGCTTTTTTTTCACTCATTTCTGATGACTTGACCTATATCAGCCTATATCCTCTTGGAACTCTCAAGGGGTGCAGCCAGGTGGCTGCGCGTGACATCCTGACAGCACTCAAGAAGGGAGCCGACTGTAGCTGGCCCAGCATTTGGGGCCATGTATGTAGACTACAAACACACCGACAATTGAGGACAATTTTCGTGTAGTTTGACTATCCTGGTTTAAGACGTGTCAGAGATCTCCAATCAAAATTGTGTGCATCGCCGTGGGCTGCCAACGATGCAAGGTATTGCAGGGTCACATGGTTTCCAGTTGAATATACTTTTTGCCATCCTTGCAGCAGGCAATGACAAACTTTTGGGTTTCATGGCCAAATTGAGGCGCTCGGGGGTCACGTGAGTTTATCAATTTGCACATGCCACGTCATGGACACCCGTAAGTGGAAGGGAGTTGTAGGTGTTGAGGTCAGAAAGTCTCAAGCCCCAGTGACGACCCTCTGAAGATTAGGAACACACCTGAGCCGCTGAGCAGCTGCAAAATCTATGGGAATCCACTAGTGTTCCCACTGGGTTCTACTCTGCCGGAGGCCATATCCAGCCAACTACCGCTCAACGGAGCAACTTGGCTTCAGTTGCGCAGTGGCTGTCAGTTGGATTGGTGGTTCCCATCCAGGCATAACATCGACGTCTACGCCCTTGCAAAGATCTTGGGCGACGAGGACGGCTCGAGCGCATGGGTGGCATCACGGGTAGTGCCAAGCTATGGAGAGATAGGTTGCTTCATGCGTGAACAGTTGTCCTGGATGGGTTGAAAGGCACTACACAAAGGAATTAAAGAAGAAATGCAAACACCAAATAAAAGGCAAGAGCAGCACAGACAAAAAAAGTCAAAGCTAAGACACAAAACCTCATATGCAAACATAACGAGAAGAAACAAGAAGGCAGAAATGATAGACTAGCGAGAAAAAAACACAAATTAAAAGGACGTTCCGTATTCTGTGCATGCCGTATCAGGGGTGGAACATGTTGAAAAATGCTGGAAACAAAACAATTTCTATGCCTTTTTTTGTGGAGGTCATCACCTGGGACCATATGCTACTGGTGACAGCCACAGCAATGATCCTAATCAGTTCGCCACTGAGCAGTACCATTTTCTGGTGGGCCAACTGTGAAATGTGTGTGGGATCCAGCCTGGATACCTGGGAGGATGCGATGAATCGCGCACGTATCTTTGTGCAAGAGATGTTTGGTCACAACGACAGGCACAGGGGAGTGTATGACGCTGCAAGGCTTGTAGAGTTCACTAGATCACTAGGAAAAAGCGCGGAGGCGCAATGTGATCAGCACCCCTGTTGCTTTGCCACTTATCTAGGTATATTGGAGCTGCAAGAATCTTCTGAATTCAAATACGCAATACTGATAGTTGAGGTTCTCGAATGAACTTAGAAGCATCTACTGTACCCGGATCCAATTACATGCTTCAATGTTCTTATTCTTCACCTATCTTCATAGTTCACTTCAGCTACAAATCATCAAAAATCAGCATATGTGTCAATGTTTCAACAGTTAGCTGCTCAAAATCAGCATAGACCCTCCAAACCATTCAAAACGGGCCAAAAAACCGAGATACACCAAGTATTGGTGACTTTTACATACTTTTTCCATCTTTTTACCAATTTTGCAGATTTTCATGGCTCCTTGGACCCAGGGTCTCAGTCGCCCAATTTTCTCCGCTGAGATACCCCAAGAGCTTCGCTATGGGCACCGATGGGGCCGTGCCCTGCGACACCACCACCATGAAGACAGCCGTCCCGGCAGATGGACAGCGCCTGGGTCAGCTTTCCACGGGAAACATCTGAAAAAATGTGGGGAAATTTTGGATCGGAAAAAACATGGAGGGTAGGGCTACAGGAGGGATATCCAGTAATTTTATGAGATTGGCGATTCTTACATGGTGATGAAGATGATCTTTTGCGGATTTGTGGATTTGATGATATGGCATTTTTGGAGAAACGCCCATTCGAAACTCGAATTTTGGGATCCCTTGGGCGCCACGGTATCAACCAAAGCCATAGCCAGAGCCCTTCATGGCGGATGCTGAAGCTGGGAAGTGATTTGAAAACTGTTGGCAAACTGTTCGTGAAATTGAGAGAAGGACCTGCACCAAATGTACGTGGCCGGATGATGATGATCACCTTAGTTGAGCGCCGTCTTTCTGGAGTGGTACACCTCAACAACATCAAGATGCTGTGCTCGTGTTTGATGTTGGATGTGTTCGTGAAGCTACTCCAAGTCTAAGTCCATGTATACAAACATCGATTGTGAATGCGATTCTATAATATTATATATAGTGTGGTAAACCCAATAAGAAACCATCCCCCAAATTAGCTAGATGGTAAAAACCATCCCCAAATGGTAGGTTTATAGCATTGGTTTATCACATTATTGAACATCATTGAACATCTATTTTCAGTGCTGTGACAGCTTGATTCCAGTGAGGTTCTGGACTTTGCTCGCGGGTGTTGAGCAAGCCAAAGAGCGTCAGGCTTGGGTATGGCACTGGAATGACTAACTCTGCACGATT
>BGPT01002152.1:0-57500 GCA_003297045.1 Symbiodinium sp. clade C Y103 | reverse complement strand
TCGCTACCCGCACATAGCATCAAGTGCATGGCTTGGACTGGCGCTGCTGCAAAAGCCAACTGAAGACTCACCAGTGCGGAACTTGGAAATCTGCTGACCCAACACAAATATGGAGGTTTCTTCGAATTGTGGTACCCCCGAAACCATGGGTTTCAATACTAGAATGTTTTTATTTTGGATGATTTGGGGGTATCCCCATTTTAGGCAACCTTCATATTAGGGATTTAAATGGGTTCAATATGATTTACTGTAATGATTAGAACATGGGAGATCATATGGCTATATCAACCAATGAATCTGGTTTTTCTTGTTTCCCTTTCCATCCTACTGGTGTTTGAGATGACATTCCCAATTAATCAAAAATCTTCAAGGGCGTGTCCAGCGATCATCTCCCCTGGTTCCTTTCAATGGCACGACTCCATATGGACTTGGACCAGCGATGGTGATGGCAATATCGTCACCTACTGAGATGCCAAGAAAGGTCAACAAAATGGAGGAATTGAAACTTGCTACTGATAAGTGGATCTTGGGAGCAGCATGATGTGACCCTAGGTCAATCATCATGCAAATCCATATGGAGTACCTCAGAAGCCACTACCAGAGGCAGGATCAGTGCAAGGGAAGAGATTTGAACGTGAACTAGTTAAAAGATGTTAAAAGCGATTACCGAGAATGCTGAATCACCTTTTTAAGGAATGCTTGATCATATGGGTTTGTCTGAAAATGTTGTTCCCCAAAATTTGATGGTTTATCATCGTTTCCGCAATTCAACTGGCAAAACATTCGATGTCTCCCCATTTTCAGACGACACAAGTGACACAAGTGCAATGCCAGGTTGACAGCAACCTGCAGTGTTTGCCATCAAAGATCTGAGTGCTGCGAAAACCAGCGGCATGGATCAATGGTTTCAATCAAAAGGGATGCCACGATGCCGCACGTTGACGCTACAGTCATGGATTGCATGATTGTCTACATATGTCTACCCTGTTACTTTATCCAAAGCGATGGACACGGCCTCTTTCAAATTTGCCTATTAGGAATGGAGATTTTAACCAAAACTATGTTAAATCACCAGAGGGTATATAGGCATAGTGTCTCTATCCAGCTCTATACACTTAATCTATCTTAACCTGTGATCGTGAATTTATGCAGACAAACACTTCTCTTAACCGATGTTCCGAGCAATTTCTGAGACTGACAGAATATGTGTTTGTGTGCGATGGGTTTTTCTAGGTGTAGTTTGTAATGTCGAAATATTGATACATGCCAAGGTATTTCTCGATTTGTGAGTTTGGCTGTAGCCCTTGGCACACATCCCTACCTTCCCTATCTTTGGATGCCTGGTGATCAGCGATACGGACGCTGCAAAATTCGCGGGCGGTCTGTTTATGATCTCACGCCACTGCGGTCGCATCACAACATTGCCTTTACCGGTCAGACAAACCCCTCCGTTTGCGTCAGGAAAACAGGAGTCTTTGGACTGCAGAAGATTGCAGAAGGTTAGATTGGCAACTGAGTAGTTCTGATTGGTTTATATAAACATAGGTAGATAGAGTTGTAAATTGTAATCATGACTGCATTATATATACATACATGTATATTTATATACCCTCCGGTCATCACACGTTCGATGAGTTTCCCATTAAACCTCCATTTTGATTGGGGATTTCCTATGACCACCCAGAGCTGCGATGCCTGCATGTCTGGCTATTTCCTAATGTCCAAAATGTTATGCAGCATTGTCAGCACCCAAAAGGATAGAACAGCTAGAATGGTGCTAAATAACTTTCTATCTTCTTGCAGACTGCTATGCCGTGACTTGAAATACAGCAGTACTTGCAATTTCAAAATGCCTCCTAAGATGTCTTGGCACGAATTACGGAGCTCCCATGAGGTGCCTATGTGGTGGGTGCTGATCCACTCTCAGACATTGCCGTGTTGCAAGTAAAGGATGACCAGTCTGTCTGGGATCCAAGGTCCATTTGGCGTGGGTCGGAATCCTTTGGTCAGAAAAAAAAGCCAAGCCGCAGCACGCGGATTGGTGAAAAACGCTCATGGCATTTCTGTTTATCACTATGAAGTTCCGGTTCGGTTCATGTTCCTTCTCTGTTTGTACTCACTGATTGAAGTCAAGGACGTTTACTCTATAGACCGGTGATATGATCCTATCGGCTCTGTCTGGAACACTCCACAGAACACTTTGTGTGGGCGCAAAAGCTGTTGAAACATTTTGGCATTAACATCAATGAATTATACTTGGAAATTATCAGAGATATCTACTGGACGGATTGGGGCTCTTCCAAGTCTTGCAATTGTGTACGGAATTCCATGAACCCTGAATACTTCGCAATTTGGGGACATCTGGATTTCAGAAGACACCATGACTATGGCCCCATTTTTGTTTGGCACCATCAAGTCTGCTTGCCGTTTGTGAATTGGTGGATGAGCAGCCATGGTGGCAATGCCCTTGTCTTCCCGATCTGTACGTATGCCTATGTATGCCTCTGTATGCCTATGTATGCCTAGGTATGCCAATGTATGTATGTATTTAAATATGATATACACATGAACATATAACATATTATATACATATATATATATACATATATATATATATATATATACATATATATATATATATAAATATATGTGTATTTCTACATATATCAGCCATGTTATATGATGAAGCATCTATCTCCACATAAATAGACAGGCAGATAGACAGATAGATAGATGGATCTCTTGCAATGTGGTAACCCACAAAGTATGACTTAATCAAATGGGACGTACATGGGATATATATATATATATACGATATACGACTTGAATATGGGATGCAACATGATACAACTTAGATGGGATATATGATGAGATATAACCTACATTGATTTAATCAATGGTATTTCCATGGGTGATACCCTCTGGTAAACTAACATAACTATGGAAAATCACCATGCTATTTATGGGAAAATCCACTATTTCAATGGCCATTTTCAATAGCAAACTGTTAGTTTACCAGAGGCTATATCCCATTCATCCCATTAAAATCCCTATAAAATCCCATTAACCAATGGTTTCCTATGGTTTGCTGAACTGCTGCCGTCGCTGATGCAACCGCTGGAGCGCGGCCAATCCCAACTGCTGAAGCCGGGACAAGAGGCGAGGTCGGAGAGGGCATCGGCTGGTTGCAGGTGGACGTCCGAAATCACTGGAACATATATGTGTATGGATGATTACAAACACACACACACACACACATATATATATATGATTAAATACATAGGTGTATATATATATATATATATTGTTGTATATATATATATAGCTGATTGTAGATATAGCCATAATCAATTATGTATATAAATCACCTATAAATACGTTGGTATTTGTTAGTGGGTTGATGGGTTGGAGTTGGGTTGGTTGGGCAAACAGTCCCGATGCTGAAACACGTTGTGTAAAAGAAAGCCACACCAGGGGGCACTGAGTTGTCCTAGTGATGCATCGGTGTAGACTGAACATGTTTTGCAGATCAAGGATGATCTATATATAAATGATATATCTATACTTCAGTGTATATAAACTTATATATAGATCTTTATGAGTGAAAGGCATATCTATATAAATATCTATGAATATCGAAACTTTTACATCCGGACCTACCTTTTCAGTAATCTTCCTTGACACCGAAGGACCACAACTGGCAAACAATGTAGATAAGTAGAGTTTGATGATGGCGCAGTTGCTCGTTGCAGGTGTTTGCCTTAGGGAATCCCTTTGGCCTTGAACACAGCATGAGTTGGAAACTCAGGGATGGGCCGCCAGCTTTAAAGGGCTACCTTATTACACCACAATCCCCGACAGCCCGACGTTGCGGGCAGCGCATCTGCAAGTGGTGGTGATTAGCCTGGCTATAGAAAGCTTACCAAATTTTAGAAGATTCTATTCTTCATCACAGTGTTCATCAAATTGTTCATCAGTTTTCATCAATTTTCAATGTTCCTCAAAGAGATGCAGTTCTTTGTTTCAACTAAGATGTTACCACCATGGTCCTGGCCCCAGCGGTGGCACTGCGCTGTCAGATCAGGTAAAGGCGTCATCAGCGGCCTTTCTCGAAGCATGGAGGTGCTGAAAATTGGCGCCAGATGGGTTTCAAGTTGCTGATTTACGCGAAAATTGTCAGATGGGTTTCAAGGTTGTCAACTTCTCAAGGTGTGAGAATGAGCATGTTTCTCCACCAGATCCATGAACCACTATGTATATCCCCTGTAACATATGGGCCCAATCCCCGAACTACAGGCGCCTTGAGCACTTCAAACTGGTAGCGGGAGCCTTGTGTTCCCTGCATAGCAAGGTGAAACAGCTGGTTGCCTGGGTGGAAGACTTTCGAGCCCCTACGCCTATGGCGCTGGAGAATCTAAGGTATGGACACTTTCGACCGACGACTGTGGTGCCGGAGGCAAGGAGTCTTCCAGGATACGGCGGTCAGGTGGAGGAATGGGCAAACTACCGGTTCCAGGTGCAGGCCATCAAGATGAAGGAATCTCAGATGTCGGAATCTGAACAGAAGAAACTCGGCGGACTGGCGCTGAGGCTGACTGAGAGGCTCCAAGGTCCTGCTCTCCAGATCGCAAAAGGACTTGGAGTGGATGAGTTGGCGAAAGCTGATGGAGTCACACGACTCATGGATGCCCTGGAGAAAGACCTACTTCCTCTACGACGACAAGCCGCTGTGGAGCTCTACCAAGCTGGATCGACGCCTGGCTTGTTGAGCCGGCAGAATGCAGAGCCGATGGCATCATATGTGCTGAGGCGAGAAGCCTGGTGGAATCAGCTGACTGAGCTGGACAAGGAGGTCAGGTGCAGCAATGCGATCCTTGGTGAGCAGATGCTGTCGCAGAGTGGCCTCACATCCATGGAACAGCAGCTGGTGAGATCGGTGATGAACAACGACCTCAGTGACCTGAAGAAGCTGGCATCAACACTGAGGGATCAATTCGGAGCGGTGCACGACAGGGAGAAGCAGAGGAAAGGTAAAGGAGATCACAAAGGCCGATGGGGCTGGGGACAACGGAGTTCCTACATGGCGGAGTCCTACTTGGCTGAGGATGAGAACCCTGCCGTCACCGACGAGACTAATGAGAATGCCGACTACGAGGAGGATGCCTATGAGGAGGACACCTACGATGAGTGGCAAGAAGGACCTGAAGGAAGTCAGCTGGAAGAGGACATAGTGGCATGGTATGCAGACCAAGGAATCCATGCTCAGACGTGCTCACATGAGGACCTGGAGTTGATCTACGAGACTGTGGAGCACGAGACAGCGGCCTTCTTCTCACGACAACAAGCAGCTCATCGAGGATACTCTGTCCCGGCGAGCAATGGCATGTATCAAAACAACAACAGCCAGACACCGCAGGAGAGACAGCAGAGGGTGCTGGCAGCAAAGCAGAGAACCAGATGCCGTGCTTGCGGACAGCAAGGGCATTGGCAACGTGACTGGATTTGCCCGAAGAGGAAAGGCAAAGGAAAAGGGAAGCCTGGCAAAGACAAGGGCAAGTTCCAGAACAAAGGCAAGTCGGATGGGAAATCATCACCGAGTTCCACAACAACGAGATCGGCATCAGGATCACCTACAAAGCCGAGAGTGGTCTACTTCTCGGTCAGAGACAACCAGCCTGAGGAGCCCTTTGCAGGGATGGTTCATCGCTATGAGCCAAGCGGTCCGGGAGACCCTGGGTTGGACGATGTGGATCAGAGGAGACTGGAGGACGAGGTTCGAAGACTGATGACTTTGCCCCCAGATCGACTTGAGAGAGAGTTCCAACAGGAGCTACAATACATGCCACCACAGAGCAAAGCAGCAGCACGACCACCTGTGCAACCACTGAGTGCTGCTGGAAGCTTTGTGCAGGATCCGATGATGCAACTATATCACCCGCAGTCAGCGGGAATCTATGTGGAGCAGGCGAGAGGATCAGAGGCTGGAGGCTATGCGCCAGAATTTCATCACTTCTCAGCTGGCGAGGTGCCAGTGCCTGAGACACCACGAGGTGATGGATGTGCCCATGCAAACACCACCAAGAAGGGCACGAACGCCTACATCGACATGCTGACCTGCAAGGACTGTGGATTGGTGCTCTACAAGAAACCCAAGGATGAGCAGACCAAGGACATTAGCATGAGACACACCAATCCCGAAACATGTCAGCACAACGATGTGTCCTGGAGAGGATCGAATGGATACCAATGGGTATGGACATGCCCTGATTGTGGAGCCACGGACAAGATCAAGAGGAATCCTGGAGATGAGAGGCCGATTCCGGCCGCTGGCATTCCAGGTGCACATACAAGATCTACCAGGACAACACCAAAGGCGACACCTATGTCATCGCCACCAACGACGCCTTTGAGGACCTCTACTACGTCTGCCGTGCAAGATGCAATGCTGTTTGGATCGGAGGATGAATGGGCTACATGTCGAGATCTGTTAGATCGCATGGTTCGACTTCACATCAACGCCCACAACTCCATCACCAAGCAGGAGTTCATGCAGATTGTCAACGCTGTGTCACTCTGCTGTGCAGCTCAACTTCATCGAGCTGTACCACTCATGCCAATTGGCAGTCATGCTGGGACGCCTGGAGGAGCATCGACATCTACGGCAAGAAGCGAGGTCAAGGATGAAGGAGATCGACTCTTTGACTTTGGCAAGTACAAGGGTAAGAGCTTCAGGATGGTCTACGACAATGAGCCATCCTATGTCAACTGGACCTTGGATGAGATGCAGAAGGGCGAGAGCTACTGCAAGGGCATGAGAAGGTGGAATGACTACATCCATCTGAGGAGAGCTGAGGAGGAATCGGTCTTGAAGACCCCTGGATCTACGAGAACGGCCTACATGGTTGTCGAGGTCGATGACTCTGACGAGAATGAGGATGTGGCGATGTGGGTCAATGCAGAGGATGAGGAAGCCTGCTACATGTTCCTCGACTCAGGCTGCAATCAAACCTGCCACGGAGAGCTGTGGATGAAGCGCTACAGCAAGGTGACTCAACATCATCCACAATGGCTACATCGTCAGACGACCGAGCTGAACGGAATTGGAGGTCGATCACGGACTTTGGGTGAACGACTTCTCTATGTCATGCTGGAGAATGCCGATGGACAAGGAGTTCCTGGAGAAGTCACCAGCATGGAGATCGAAGGATCGAAGGCACCTATGCTCTTGCGCCTTCCTTCACAAGAGGCTCTTGGACTGGTCGTGGACTTTGAGGCATCGACCATCTATAGCAAGGTGCTGAACATGACCTTCAAAGCAGTTCGAGGCCGACGAAATCGCCTTTTGGGCCTCAAGATCACCCCTGCCGAGATTGCCAAGATGGAGATCGCAGCTGTGGACTCGGTGGCACTGATGGCTGAGTCGAGTGAGGGCTCTGAGCGGCCACCATGGAGGAGAACAGCGACTGGCTATGAGGAGGATCAGAGAGGAAGCCCAAAGGCGAGAGCAGCCCCCAGCGAGATGCTGACCAGGATCAACTCTGAGGGACAGAGGTTCACTTCGGAGACCAAACCGGTGCCCACAAGAGCTTCGTCTTCGGGAGACCGACCATCAGGAGAGATACATGAAGAAGAGGATGACGATGTCCTGGTGGAGGTTGAGGAAGAGGCCGAAGAGGAGAACTTCGCTGGAGGAGCAGCTGATGATTCATGGGATCGAGACGATGCACCCCTTGAGGAGCAGATTGAGGAAGAGCCCGATGGAGAGAACCCACCAGAACCGGATGAGGAGAGATCACCGAAAGATGTGTTCCGTCCTGAGGATGAGGAGCAAGACTGGTGGGACATCCAGGACAATGAGATCATCCGCCATCATGTGCGACCACGCACTGTGCCCTTCTACCCGACTGGTAGCAGGATGGATCTGCCAGTAGATCTGGCGAGATTGGCTGGAGCACGGGTCACCTACAAGCTCTTCGAGGATGGAACTACGGAGACACAGAATGACAACTGGAAAGACCGACTTCCTGGAGAGTACGTCAAGGTCACCAATGGAGCAAGTCACTTCGAGAAGGGACCCCTTGGATTACATGTCACACGGAGGATCACCTACAACCTCGATACTGGAGAGGAGGTGGCTGATGAGACCGAGACGGACTTGGCCAAGGAAGATCAGATCAATCGACAACTCCCAGAAGGAGTCACCAACATCAGAACAAGATTCCACGTCTTTGAGGACTTCGAGGATGAGAGCCCGTGGATTGGGACCACTACATTTCGCCTCAAGCCCCTGGAGCACGAGCTGGCCGACTATGTCATGGACCCCAAGGACACCAAGCGCACTATGAACAAGGGCCAGAGGAAGCACCTTGAGAAGGAGATGGAGTCTCTTGAGGAGAACGACATGGCGCTTTGGTCTGTCCTGACCAGGAGAAAGGCATTCCTGCCGATGAGGTGGAAGATTGTCTTTGAGTTGTTTTGTGGGTGCGCCCTCTTGACGAGGATGTTTCAAGCAGCTGGCTATGAAACATGCACTCCTCTTGACCTGAACAACGGCTGGGACNGTCTTTGAGTTGTTTTGTGGGTGCGCCCTCTTGACGAGGATGTTTCAAGCAGCTGGCTATGAAACATGCACTCCTCTTGACCTGAACAACGGCTGGGACGTCTTCAACCCTCAACACCGCCGATGGGCGGAGGATGTGCTGGCACGTGAGAGTCCGTATCTNAACATGCACTCCTCTTGACCTGAACAACGGCTGGGACGTCTTCAACCCTCAACACCGCCGATGGGCGGAGGATGTGCTGGCACGTGAGAGTCCGTATCTGCTCTCAGTCGCCTGGCCTTGCGGGCCATGGTCACCATGGCAAAGGATGGCGAAAGACCAAGAGGCCGTTATGGAGAAACGGCAAAAGTGGTTGCCGGTACTGGCCTGGGTCAAGAAGCTCGTGAGGAGGCAACAACAAAGAGGAGGAGTGACCTTTGTGGAGAATCCATGGCCGTCTGAAGCGTGGAACACTCAGGAGATTCAATCACTATCTGAACATCGCTATGGGCGAAGTGAGGATGAACAATTCGAGGTTTTGAGAGTGGATGCTTGTGCATTTGGCCTCAAGGACTACGACTCCAAGCTGTTGCACAAGAAGCCCACTGGAGTCGGGACTGACTCACCTGGCATCAAGGCTATGATGCGGGGAATGGTTTGCAGTGGAGATCATCAACATGAACCACTGGAGGGTAGCAACGCGAGAGGATCTCGCACGAGACAGGCGGCAAGCTGGACACCCAAGTTTTGCAAGAGGATCATTAGAGGAGTCCAGATTGACCTTGAGAACGCTGTCTCAGCGGCCTTTGCAGGAGAAGCAGCTATCGAATCGATTGAGGAGGAGCCACACACCCTGGACGCCATTTATGGCGAAGAGGACCTTCCAACGGCTAAGCCGACACCAAGAGAGGCAGAGCAAGATCTGGCTCGTGAGGAAGCATTGGAGGACATCGAGAGGCTAGAGGAGCCTGAGGCTGAGAAGCTTCGACGAAGCATGTGGACAAAGCTGAGTCGCAAGGAGCGGATCGGAATCAGGCGGCTGCATGTGATGACAAGCCATGCAAGCCGGCCTCAGATGCAGCGCATGCTGCGCTACTCCAATGCACCAGCCACTGTGGTGTCAGCTGTCAAGCACTTCAAATGTGCAGCTTGTGAACGACTTTCAGAAGGACACCATCCATCAGTGGTGAAGGCTCCAAACCCCTACACTTTTGGTGAGGATGTTGGACTCGACATCTTCGAGGTGAAGGATGCTGAGGAGACTAGGTTCCAAGTGCTTCATGCAGTCTGCAATGGAACCACCTTCCAGTCCGGAGAGGTGATCGGCATTTCAGCCGGAGTCCCAAGCAGCCGTCTTTGCTTGGACCTCTTCAACCGCTTTTGGATGAGCTGGGCTGGACAACCTCAGTTCGTCACTGTGGATAGAGGAACCCACAATCGAGGAGTCTTCTTCTCCGAGCTGCAGAAGTTAGGAGTCGAGGTGAGGACAGCTGCAACTCAAGCACCATTCCAAATTGGCAGAACCGAACGACATGGAGGAATCTTGAAACACATGATGGCCAAGGTCGTCATGGCTACACAAGCCACAGGCAAATCCGAACTACAGCTGGTTCTCATGCAGTGCCTGGACACCAAGAACAGGCAAGCCAACATTGGAGGATTTTCTCCGAGCCAATGGGTTCTAGGAAGGAATCCGAGATCGAGTGGCTGGACCGATGAGGACGAGGCCACCGTTGTGGTCCATGATGAGGATCCACAATCAACCTTCAATCGGAGGAATGTGATGAGAGAGGCTGCAAGGATTGCCTGGGCAGAAGAGGACAGCAAGAGACGAGTGCAGAAAGCTCTTCTGAGGAACAACGGAGGAGAGACCCTGAAGTTCCGACAAGGAGATCTTGTCGCTTTCATGAGGAGGAAGCAAGGAGCAGTCAAGTGGTATGGACCAGGACGAGTGCTCGCACAAGAGGGCAAGAACGTCTGGATCATGCACGGAGGAGTGCCGATTCTCACATCAGAGACTATGGTGAGGCCGGCAACGTCTGAGGAGTACCTTGCGAAGGAGCTCATGGGAGTGACCAAGGGCAAGAAGAGAGCGAGAGGATTGCTGTACGAGGATCCCGCACAGAACCACCAACTTGGATCCACTGGACAGCCGTCCTACTTGGACTTCAGAAAGTCTGAGGAAGATGAGGAGCCAGCAGGTGTGGCGCTACCTCGAGGAGGTCTCGGTGGTGTAGCACCTACNACAGCCGTCCTACTTGGACTTCAGAAAGTCTGAGGAAGATGAGGAGCCAGCAGGTGTGGCGCTACCTCGAGGAGGTCTCGGTGGTGTAGCACCTACTGAACGAGGAGGAGATGAAGATGAGTCACCGAAGAGGATGCGGAAGCTGATCCAAGAGGAAGAGAACAGAGAGGATGAGATGCAGAGCTTGGCATCAAGGACGCCACATGAGGTTCCAGTTCCAACCAGTCCAACTCACTTTGAGTCGGAGCCCTACAGTCCAATGACGCCTCTGCAAGAGGAGCCGACCTTATCGACTGCAACCGCAGCAGCATCATCAACAGCAACACCTGGCGAAAGATTGGGACTACCACCGCCACCATCAGTCCCAACACCACTTGCCAAAGCAATGGCAATTGCAGGAGGAAACCAACTTGATGTTGGAGCAAGCAGAGCCAGAAAGATGAAGGCAGAGACAGAGGAGAAAGAGGAAAGTGCAGCAGAAAAGACCCTGAACCGACCACGTTCAAGGAGTCCGCCTGAAGCATTGAGGAGAGAGTTCACATGCTTCATGGCCAAGAGGTACAACAAGAAAGGAGGAGATCCCAAAAGCACTGGGGAGCTGCGCTATGATAGAGAGACTGAGGAGATGCAGAAGGCATTGGATGCCATAAAAAGGCAAGAGTGGACCAACTGGATCAAGTACAAGGCGACCAGAGTGCCGACTCAGAAAGAGGTGGAGCACATGATCCAATCTGGGATCAAACCGGTACCTATGAGATGGGTAGATGTCGACAAGAACGCAAAACTACGTGTAGAAGGAGGACCGGAAGTGCCACCCAAGCTGAAGAGCCGACTGGTTCTCAGAGGAGACCTTGAGGAGGGACAATACAGAGTTGATTGTCCGACAGCTTCAGCAACCGGGACCCATCTGGTCATCAGCTTCGCTGCGAGCACTGGGAGACGCCTTCGAGCAGGCGACATTTCGGCGGCCTTCCTTCAGGGCAGCCCCATCAACCGAGAGCTGCTGATGAAGGTGCCGAACTCAGGAATCCCCAATCCTGATGGAGAAGGATATGCAGTGGAGCCTGGGAGTTACCTCATAGCTCTCATGTCAATCTACGGCAGCCGAGACGCACCAAGAGGCTTTTGGCTAGCCTTGAAAGACGAGGTCCAAACACAAGGACTACGTGAGCTGGAGCCAGCCCTGTATGCTCTCACCGGAGCACGAGGAGAATTACATGGCTTGGCAGCTACGCATGTGGATGACATCATCTGGACAGGTGATGAGGAAATGGACAAAGTGATGAGCAAGGTTCAGGAGAGATTTACCTTCGGCAGCATTGAGGAAGAGACTTTTCGCTTCTGCGGCAGACGCATCGAGTCAAAGGATGACTACTATGAGGTGAGCTGCCCAGAATTGCTCAGCAAGGTGAAGCCGATTCGAGTTGAGGGACATCGTGACCGAAGTCCTGCTGACCCAGCGAGTGCAGAGGAGCAATCGCAGATGAGGGCCGTCTTGGGAAGCATCGGCTATGTCGCTCGACTTTGCCGTCCTGAGCTTTCCTATCGATGCTCAGCACTTCAAGGGAAACAGTCGAGACCTCAACACCAGGACCTTGTGATGACCAACAAATTCCTGTCCGCAGCACAGCGCACATCTGGAAACGGCTTGCGCTTTTACAAGAACAAGATGGACTTCCACACCGCAGTGCTACTGTCCATTACGGATGCAAGCTTCGGAGCGGAGGAGCACACAGCTGAGAATGGGAGAAAGAGCGGCCATCGTTCTCAGGCCGGAAGATTCCTGTTGTTGGCAGACAGGATGCCAACACTCAGCACTCCAGCAAATGTCCACATCCTGGAGTGGCAATCGCATACGATTCGCCGAGTGTGCCGATCGACTTTGCATGCCGAGGTGATGAGCAGCATCGATGGGTGTGAAAGTGCCCAATATGTCAGAGCACTACTCTACAACATGATCTACCCCAAGGAGATCGGGCTTCGCGAGCAGCTTAACTGGAAAGTGGCAGCGAGTGATTCCNCCAATATGTCAGAGCACTACTCTACAACATGATCTACCCCAAGGAGATCGGGCTTCGCGAGCAGCTTAACTGGAAAGTGGCAGCGAGTGATTCCCGCACTATCCATTGGCTGAGTGATTGCCGATCCTATGTGGACACAATGTCTTCAACGGGCCAAGGAGTAGTGGCCGACAAAAGGTTGGCAATAGATCTGACAGCTTTGCGGCAGGATCTCTGGCGCGCTCCAAGTACAGATTGTGGAGAGCCCAGTGTACAGGAAGCAATTCCTTTGGATTGCACTGATCAATTGTGGTGGATCAGTACCAAGGATATGGTGAGCGACGGACTCACAAAGCACATGCTGTGGGACAACATCATCCAGCTGTGCAGTACAGGTCAGTTCAGTCTGACAACCGCGCCAAGGAGGGCCCTATGTTCGGGTTCAGGATCTGTAAAGATAGACGGGTGTGAGATATGGGCCCAATCCCCGAACTACAGGCGCCTTGAGCTTATGGTTCCAAAATGTGCCATGTTGGGCTGCTGAGCGTTCAGGCGCTCTTCAACTTCAAACAAGGTTTGATTTAGCTCAATTTTGGCTAACATGGTCTAACTGATTGTGGCTTTGTCCAGTTTTTCCATCCATTTGGTGATTTTCATGGATATTTCACCTGAACATGTGGCCATAGTAGTCACCTATTTAAAAAAGTGATTCAAAAAATATCGGAATGAATGATTGAAGCCACACAAACGATGTTCTGTGCCAGTTTGATCCAGTTCCGATTCTCTAAGCCGACCGCCTGGACTATGCCCAGGGTGCAGGTGGCTGGCCTATGAATGGCATCTTGGCACAACATGTGGACCATTGCGGAGTTTGAAAAACCTGGGATTGATGGATTGAAATTTGAAATTCCAAGATTCGCAGACAGCTCAAGATTTTCACTGAATTTCATGATCTGTCCTGTCAGGCAAAATGTTTTTTTTCTTTCTGGAAGCCTTTGGACATGACTTGGTTTCTGCCATGACTGGGCTCCAGCTGCAAACACCGGAGCCTTGCTGATCGCATACCTTTTCCACCAAGCCATGGCAGAGTCGAAATGCTTTGCTTTTGCATTTCAGCTGAACTGATTGGGGGTCTGGGAAAAAAACACATCTCAACAAGTCTCAACATGTCATGCCTTCATAGGCCCCGTAGGGCTTCATCAATGCTGGGTTGGACCAAAAGGATGGACTGTTGGGAACCTAATCACTTGCAACAAAATGTTGAGTCGAGAATCTATGCATGACTCCATGGGTAATATACATCCAACTCCAACCACCTCACCAACCATCTCAGATTGCATTCTTTTTGGCGCAGCGGCTGAGGTTTTTGGAATGGCATCTGGGCACATCAACCCATCCTTGCCATTGGCCAGACAATTGGTGTCTCAGGGCCACAAGGCTTTCTCGGCGCGGGGGTTGCGAGCAACGACCACGTGGAAAATCAATGTTTAGTGTGTACCAGTATGGTATAGTATGTAGCCATATTCTGGAGTTAGTATGAGTTAATAGAGATATGTAGGTTATTATGAATGTTCTGATATGTTCTTATGCTACAATTGCCAACAATAGACGGAATGCACACAAGTCTTGAGGTTCATTTCAGACATGCTGCTTGGTGTTCTCATGTTTTGATCATACCAGCATCCATTTTGTCACCAGGGAGGGTATGTCGTTGTTGTTTTTGTTGATGCTTCCAGCCGGTCCTACCGGTTTGCTTAGTGCACCTGTCACGTGCAGGTGCATTACCTGTCACGAGAACAGATGCGTGCGGCCATTGAAGACGCTTGGGCAGTTGAAGCCTACCAGTCTCCCAACACGGGCAATTTCGGAATATCTAAGATCATCTGGCGATGCCAGGCGATTTTCCTGATACTGTAGCTGATTACTCTTGGTTAGTCATCTGCGAGAGCTTCACACCCTTGCGGGAATGGACCAGGCAACAAGAGTTTGTCCCATATCATTTGGTCCCAGCCATGCTTGCATGCAGTGGGGTCCGAGTCCTCTGTCCACTTGCAACACTTTTTCAGCCATCCATCCCAAAGCATCCTAGATTCATCAAGAAACACGGTCCTTGCCAACCTCCCCTGGGGTTATGGATCCTAGGCTGATGGAAAGGTGAGAAGGTCCCTCAGATCAGATCCATCCCAAACCAGGACACAGGCGCCACTTTCTGGAACGAGTTGGAGGAAGAGACGGAGCTGTACGATGGCCGTGAGCAGGATTTGATGGGCGTTCCTTGGTGCGAAGCGTTGAGAAAGGTAAAGACCAGTGGTGTTAATTGGGTCAGCCTAATCGAAGATTTGAACAAATCCGGGCAACTATGAAAATTGTTGGATTTTCATGAACTATTAGCACTTTCATATGATACATTATCATATATTTATATATATACACATATTTACCATGGATTTACCATGCTAGCATTGGCCATGAGGATGGCTCCACCGGCGGTTTCTCAGGCTACCAGCAGCCTGAAGAAGGAACTGGGCATTGAGTCAGATCCGATGATCGTCCCTCAGCAGATCGCGGATGGGAAACGATGGCCATATTGGGTTCTTAAAATTGGAGGATCCTCAAAACCATGGGTATCAATACCAACATGGTCTAATTTCGGATGATTTGAGAATGTCTCCATTTTAGGAAACCCCCCTATATGGAAGAGTCAAAACCCTGGTACCTAGTGAACATCAAAATAGCTGGTAAATGGATGTTCATCCCATTAAAATAGCTACTAATAGGTTTTGACCCATCCCCATATATCTACAGGATCTTCCGTTTTTGTTTAAAATGCAGGGTCACACCAAGCTTCATACCTTAACCTGCCATCGCTCCTTGCATCCGCAGGTGGGCTTCATGAAAGTGGCTCCCATGTCTCTGGAATTGCAACTTCCAGGCTGCATCCGTTGGATGCAGAAGATCAACCCCTCCGCAGTGGTCTACTGTCCCTTGTTGAACCAGGAGCCGGGGAAGGGGATGGGTTTTTTGCCTGTGTTTCAGATGGCAAAAGCTAGAGCATGGTGGAGGGGATCCAAAACCCAGCTTCTATAGACCATTTTTGAAGCAACCAGGTGTAGCCCGGGGAATTCTCACTTTCTGTGCAAGAGCTCCAGAGACAGCTTTGAAAACGATGTTGCCTTTGAGTCACTTTGGTCCTTGACATCATTGGAAGCCACGGTTGATTTTCAGCTAATGTTGGTAAAATCATGATAGACCACCACATTTTGATGGTTTATAGCACCCATTTATGGTAAATTCATGCAAATTTGGGGATGATTTACTGCTTTACGAACACTCGTCACTAATTGCAGGATGCGGGCTACACTGCGGATATCCTACAGATCCCAAGTGTAGCCTTGCTGACCACAGCTGGACCTGGGTCCATGGCAGCGACCATGCGCCTTGGATCAACGGAGAAGTTCATGTTTTTTCTTTTTGCAGGAAACCATGTACCCTCTGGTAACCAGCCAAAATCACCCATTTTAATGGGAATATCAACTATTTCTATGGCCATTTTCAATAGTTCTGTTAAATTACCAGAGGGTAATTATGGGCAGTCCTACACTTCTGTGCGGCTCCATGATGATGTGATCATGATATATGATGATTATCTATGTCCATATCAGGAGTCTCTCCTTTGTTTTCCCACATTATTCCCACGGTGTCGCAGATTTTCCCGTGGTTCTACAACCATCATTTGGCATCGGTCATTCCACCAGGCGGTATTTCCTTGCGGGGCAGTCACCGGAGGACTGCTGCTGACGGGAGCTGTTAGTGGCCGCTTGCTGCAAAATGAAGCGACCAAAATCTCGACCTTCATTTTATCCATCACTATTACATACAATTACCAGTTTCTAGGTGGAACGGTTGATACTGCAGAAGTTTCCATCTTCGATATCACTCTTTCTACATCCCAGATGCTCCATGTATGGAAACTTTATGTCCATTTACGTTGAACATGTCCCAAAGGCCCAAAAAGTAGGTAAATTTGGAGCTAAAGTATACCAGACATGGACAAACATGGAGCATATGGGATCATAGTATTTCCATCTTGGCAACCTTGGATCTGGCCTGGCACTCGCTCGCCAGGAGGTGATGGAGATTTGTAAGGACTACGCACCAATTCATCAACGCATCCGGAATCTGAAAGAGATACTCGACCTGGTTGATGAATTTGGAGTTACCCCCGGCGAAATAGTGATAATCTGCTACTTTAAAATGGGACCCCCCCCCAATTAAACAGCCCAGGGGTTTATTGTTCCGGGGTTGATATGTTGACTCCATCGAGTTGACTGAGAGTCAATGACTCCAATAGTCAGCAGTCAGCTGGTTGCCCGCCCTGGGAGCAGTGATTGATAGGCTCAGTAGTTTGGGTTGAACGATTGGGTTGATTGGTCAAGGTTCCTTTTTTCTTGCGTTGTTGACTAATCCCTTCCCCCTAATATAAAATACACCGCCAGAACCCCTGATTTAGTATTGGATCATGTTGGACCTATTCATTTTCGGGGGCCCAGATGGTGGATATTTTATGATATCTAATATGATGAGGGAAGGCATTAATAATCGTTTTAGTCAGTCGAGTTGGCTGGTTGCTCTGGTTTTCCTGGCCTGGTGGCCGCCCAGGAAGTTCGATGTTGACTACGACATCTTCGCCGGACTCAAGACCCCAGGCTTCATCAAGGTCTTGACCAAGGCTGATCTGGTGCTGATGACCACCACCGAGGAGATAGAGATCGTTTCTTCGCGAACGGGGCTGTCATGATTTCGCCCTGTTTTTCAATACCACCAAAACGAAACCCTGGTTTAGTAAGGTTTAGTATCGGATCTATGCATGAATGGGTGATATGGGGGCATATGTGAAGGGCTATGGCTATGATGGATTCTGACTAAGTGGATGGAACAGATACTCTAAGACGAACAGATCAGTGAAGCAGGTATCTTTCCACAGAACTGGGGGCCTACTCGAAGGGGGCCTAATCAGAGGTGCCAACAAAGAAACAAAGATAAAAACAAATAACAACAAATAAAAACAAATTTATGCGAATGATTGAAGATAAACACAAATAAACACAAATACGGAAAACAATAAAGACAAGTAAGAAAAAATAAAAACATGAAAAAGATAACCCAAATTTTGGTCGGAGCAGGAAGAATCAAGGAAAATTAAGCGAACATAAGACATAACAATAGCAATAAACAATAGAACAACATAATCAACAATAAATAATCACAAAATAACCCAAATTTTAGTCGGAGCAGCAACACAAATGAAAACTAGGAAAACAAATGAACAAATAAAGAAGTATATAATGATCCATAATTTTGGAAAGAGCTTCACAACTGACCTTTTTTTTTTAGATTTTCTCCATTTCACATAATTTTCAAGTCAAGACCAACTTTCTGAATAGGTACCCTGGCATTGGGACCCCAGGGCTCACAAATTAAGATACGAACAGATCCTGCAAGTGGCCACTAGAGTTGACGATTCGAGGCTCCAAAGATTCTCGAACATAGCTGGAGTGACTTACCTAGTGATGGCAACATGTAAGGTGCGAATCATGTGGTAACTGGTATACCCAGTCTATTTTCGGTTACTTTGGAGGACAATGGAAAATACTGTATATACTTGAGTCAGGGAGTCTCTTGAATCTATTGAACAGCAGCATCATATTATCAACGACTAAGGCCCCTAGCAAGAGGCAAGATTCGCCATTCAAAACAGCTTCCTTGGCAGGACTTGCAAGATCCAGCACCTCCAGAATTGCTGGAAGTCTACCAGAAGGCTTGGACCCGTCTCATGTGGCAAGGGAATATGGGTATCTATCGGTATCTCCTAGCCTAGCCGTGAGCCGTGGACAACCCCCAGAATCGGGTGCCAAATCTTGTGCCGCAGGAAGGGGCTTTCAAGATTTAATCAATCATCATGACCTAGTTGGACACCTAAGTAGGTTGACCATGATGTTGCAAACTGCCACGTCTTGCCAGTGGATCTGATACGCTTTGAGGATATTTGCGGGTTTCTGCTGACCCATAAGGCCATGATTGGGCCGAGTCACTTCCAGCAGTAGATCAACATAGGAATCGATTAGAGAACCGAATGTCCAAACAAACATGTAAAACACGCCCAGAAAAAAGACACCGGCCATGAGACGCCATGACTGCTGCAGATAGAAATCAACATGTCTTAGAAGCTCTGGGTTGATCATAGTTGATGTTTGTTAAGTCCCTCGTCAAGACTGAAGCAGGATGTAGGGGTCAATGGCTATAAACCATGATAAATCCAACATGGCCGACATAACCCAACCAGTCACAAATTTTAAAACTCGAATTGCATGAACTTTGAGCTTCATCTTTTTGATACCCCTTGAAATTTAATGCGCTTTGAGGCTCACCTTGGTGATACTTGGCATTGCTCCAGGTTGTTCCACAACATTTGGGGGCTTCCAAAAAGAATGGGAGTTCGGAGTCCCCCCAAATCATCCATTTTTAAACAGGATGTTCCATTCTAAACCATCCAGCTATTGGGGTACCTCCATGAGTATGGAACCCATTTCCAGGGCTGCATGGGGTTCCCCCCCCTCGGTGGCTTCGCCCCAGGCCGGAGTCCGCTTCGTGGGCGTCGGGCCGCTCCTGGACCAAACGGGAGCTCGACGTGCTGCTGGACACAAGTTCGAGAAAGGCGCGCAGCAGGAGATGCTCCGGGATGATCTCATCATGGGGGAAAAAAACATGGAAAAAGTATGGAACAACTGGAGATTGACATTTGTGAACTCCACACTTTTGAAAAAGTATGTTGAAAGACCAATTCTGGACCGCGGTCACGTTACATTCGTTACATCGCAATTTCCACATACTTTCTTTCACCATCTTTCACCTGTCAGCTGAAAACAACTTCCAGCTTCGTGGGCGAGGCGCTACTTCCAGCTCCAGCGCTGATGTTTTGAAGCAAGTGCAAGAGGCGAAGGAGGCAAGAGAAGTCCATGCTGCAATGGATGATCCCTGTGATTTCCGCTTGCGGAATGTATTTGTCATTTTCTGTATTTGGGACATCCCATTGACGGGGATGTTGAACTGGGTTATATAATATACTTGTATATGGCTATATAGTTAATAGTATAGTATTTTGGTTTGGTCAAAAAAGAATTAGGGCGCATGGCAAGTTATGTGCAAGGCTTGGCAAGGTATGAAAATAGCGAAACTGCATGAACATGATGATAAACCGTAGGAACTTTGGGCTATACCTCCATTTTCAGACAAACCGACTGCGTGGATTAGAGCATATTTTGCAATACAGGCAAGTGGGAAAGACACCAACCAGCTGAAAACATATGTTTTTCGACATGACCCAAAATTGAGATACGATGCAGGACCCATGTGGACAAGTGCTGAATCCGCGCAGCTAGTTTCCCCCAGTATAGATCGAATGGCCCAGAGGAAAGAGGCTGAATGACGAGTCAATGAGTTTCTGACTGAAATCAAGGCTCCAAATTGGCTTCATCCATCCACTGGAAAGGAAGTCCAAATATTTGATGAACAGAAGCACCACAAAATGGGTTTGTCTGAACATAGGGTAATTACCCCTGAATCCGCTGGTTCATCATCATTTTCCCATATTTTCCCTATTAAATGGCCATTTTATGGGTATACCCCATGGCTGATGATTGCCCTTGCTTAGGGGTCCCTTTTGAAACTCCCATGGACGCTTAGCTGCTCGTGTGGATGAGGCCGGACGCCGTGTGGTGTTCGCTTCGATGGGAACAGTGCCTTGGCTGATGGGTGCGACTGTCATATGGTCACAATTTCAATATCAAATCTATTGAAGAACTTTATATAAACCTCAATAAATTCTGACCACGGGTTCTGAATCTATAAATCTATTAGAATTCAAACAACTAAAAACAAACATATGTCATACGGGTGCTGTTTCTTGCGATACTGTAGAACTCAATCATCATGTTTGGTGAATCTTCCTAGTCGCGATTCTACTTCAATAATACTACTGCTGTAGAATCTCACCCGTATATAGACTTGTTAAATTATTCTGAAATATTCTGATTGTCTGTGGAACTCTTGGGTAGGTCAGGGCTTTTGGGACATGGCAGGAATTGACTGGCGCAAAGCACTGAACCCAAAAACAGGTGATGTCACTGCTTTACCCCCACACTATGAAACTTGCGCAAATGTCCCCAGGTGACTTTCCAAAGATTTTCTTTCATAGTCTTCGATATTTTGGCAAAGTTTTTGGAGGTGTTTGTCTACCTTGGGAATTGTTCTCAGATGGTCATACACTTAAACTATATCTATTAGATATACCTATTCTGTAATTCTGAATATATACATACATACATCAATTATGAATATACTATATTATATAAATATATTACATATATCAGTATGTATATATAGCACAACCAATGAAATGTATATATTCATGTATGATTATACACACTAAGTACACGACATGACACAGTACATACATCTCAGTATATATATATATATTGCACATCATAACACACATCATAACATACATATATATATATATATATATGTAAGATTCATTATCATTGGGTACCATTAGTACACAGTATCTATTTCAGTATAAACACTCTGTATGTTTGTTGTCTTTCCGGACGTCCTTGCTATCCTTACACAAACTCTACTGCGCATCAGGTTGTGACAGGCGACAGCCCAGACTTTGGATGGACGGTGAAACCACAGGGACCCGAGGGACGAAAGGGGCTCACAGGAAAACAGCTGCCCGGTTGGGCTGGGATGGGCTTTCGATGGTTTGTCGGGCTGATTTCTGGTGCGGAAGTCTGTAGTTATATATTTGGGCCGGGTGTATTGTATAGAAATGTAGATAGGTTGTGTGATCTTCATGTATGATGTATGATACAACATGAAACTAGTTGGTAGTGTCACATGCAGTCAGTTTACAAGACCAACAAATCAATCAGTACGCCAAACAAGTGTGGCGTGGATAGGCATCGGATGGGGGTTGATCGGGGTGGAATGGTCATTGTTTGAATTTATGGTTGCATCAATTTACACTTCAGGAATTGGAAAACTGCATAGCTGTTTCCCTGCACCACCACACCACCATACAGATTTTTGCAGCACGCTGGGTTTGGGTGGATGCGGTGGGGAGTTGAGATTTGATGACAGAGGGAGTCGATGAACATGTAGTTTTCAACATGGAAGATACCAGGAGGAGGAGTGGGAAACCTACTAGATTTTGGAAGGGGACAAATTTAATTTACAGTATATATAATGTACTTGGATACTGGGTATGGCAGGTGACCTGCCAGCAATTCCAGCCCCAAGCGAGGCTCTGTCAGGCAGCCTTTGGCGCGGTCTTTGATGCCTTCGGGGAGAAGAACTGTCCGTCTCCTGACTGGTTGGCGGTGGGGTTTTACCAGACACCCTGGTTGCCACTCCAAATCATACAAACAAGAATCTCTAATTGAAATTTTGGTTTGTCCAACAAGTGGTGACTTGAAATATCTCAGGTTTCAATCGATTTCATTTACAGGGGAGCGGCGATGCCAGCGCCCAGGCCCAACGAGGTGCCTCTAATTGTGATGTCCACGGGTCCACAGCCAGATGCTTTGGAAAATCTGGACGTGCCACAAAACGCAGTGTGTGTACCAGAAGTGCCTCAGGCGCTGACCCACCCGGGGGACATGGGATGAGGATGGATGAAGTATTCTGCTGCACTTAAAATCCAGAAGTGTAGAAGTGCCAAAGCGTTGTTTGTCAGCGTGATTTGAAACTTGGTTGGGCTGACCAGGAGCTAGCCTTGCCAACAGGTCCTTTGATGTGCAGTTGATTTGTCATTTTTTGTTCTTGAGCTGTCGAACTATGGGTCAACACTCTTTGTTTTGCGTGTTTTTCCATTGCAAAACCGATGCGGACCTTCGAAAACTCTGATCCTACAGAAGTGGTCCTCATTCTATGCGTGCCAAAATCAAGCATAGTATACTGTAATATAATCAATGTCAAGATAAACGACAAACAACTCAGGATCCAATGAGAAGTAAGTAGAAACAGGCTAACCATAGCGGCATCTTCTTGCGCATTTCCATTTGGCCGGGCCCACCATCGGTCAGGTGGATTTGCTGCGCTGCGGTGTGGATGTCTTCTTGACACACTTTGGACAAAACAGCTTTATGGAGCTGCTGGCCAAGGGGATAGTTGCGCTTGCTGGGCCATGGACACACTTGGATCCGGGGGATATGTATAGGATATATATATATATACACACCGATATACATGTATACATACTTACATGTATGGTATTCTTGGATTGTAAATGATTATATATTATATATTCATATTGATGGTATGTGATGGTGTTTTATAGTATATGACACTTGAAGTTATATCATAGTACGATACACATCATATATTGCAATGAATTATTTTGTGCTACTTGTACCATATTATATAATTGCCGTACCAAGAATGATATAGTTAAAACCAATGGGGGTTTATACATAAACAACCATAGATGTCCTTCTCCCATCGATTGCCTCGGAAAAGAAGAGGAGTAACCAATAGCCCAGATTTCATATTGGGGACCATTGGTTGATAAGGGGATCAACATCCACTTGTTTCAGCGAGTTTACTGTGTAAACCATGGTACTTGTACGGTTTTTCCTCGTGACTTTTGCTGTTTGGAAACTCATATTCGTTGGCTAACACCATATTTTGTGGCTTACCCCCCATTTGACCCAAACTTTCACGACATGGAAATGGTGCGTTGCAATTGGAAGGACCAGGTCATGCTTTTCTGGTCACAGAGTTGAAACATGTCTGCACATGTCCAAAAGGAATAGCCCAAGATGACCGTGCGGTTTGTTTCATGTAGTGCTTTTATGTTTGTTCAATGGCAAGATTGATCATAGGGGCTCCCAATCTTGCTGATTTCAGAGGCGAAGAATCTTTCAGAGGAGAAAAGGGTATTGCCATCTGTGTCTGGTACTGCTTTGATATGCCTTCATGTCTCATTGTCAAAGGGGTCTGAAAATGGCGTATTGTACACCCCCAAAATTGCTATTTAATAGGGAACATGATGATTGATCATCACAATTTATGGAGTACCTTCTATTCACCTTAAATGCTGAAAGTTGTTTTCCAAATGATCCCATCCTTGGGCGTTGCTCTGAGGTCTTTGTCGGTAGGCATTCCGATGGTGGGTTGCCCTGGCTGTGTCGACCAACCCGCCAACGCCCAGAAGGCTCAAGCCATGGGCCTGGCCCTGCAGGTGCGCATTGAGTTTATCAACCAACATTGATGCGGAACCTACCCTCTGGTAATTTAAGATAGCTATTGAAAGTCACCATTTTTAATAGGTAAATCACCATTTTCATCTATTTTCCATAGCTATGTTAAATTACAAGAGGGTTATTCACGGGGTGAAGCAACAGGTTCGGGGAGATCAACAAGCAAGATTAGGGAAGTGAATGAAAGTGTCAGTCGTGATGGTGAGTAGACCCACCATGCCGGGGTAGCATAGCAGTTGATCAGGTTACGAGCCCCAAATGGCTGTGGCATTCTGTGGCTTGAATTTTTTGAACCCGCAAATGCATGCTCTATATGGTTTAGTACCAAATATATCACTATATATATATATATTCGTACATGTGTGTGTATTAAGCAGTAATTGTCCATTTCTCGCGGAGAAGTTGGATTCCATGGGTACCCCATTGGATTCGCCACATCAGTTGGCCCATGATGGGGAATGTCACGTTGGCGTTTGGGGGGCCAGGTGGATCGGCCAGTTCCACAAGATGGTGAAGAGCAAGCTGCCATGGAGCAGTACCGCAAGGAGGTGACTTGGTCCAAGAGTCAGAGATTTAATGGGATTTAAGGGGATAATAATGTGACATAATGGTGACTTTATCTCAAATTACTGTAATCGGGTTTAATCGGATCGAATGGGATCTGATGGGATCAAATAGCATATACTGGGAGATAAAATGGATCAAATCAAATGGTCATCTCCAAATGGAAATCTATGATCAACCCGTGAATTTAAATGTTAATGGGAAATGGGTTATCAACCCTTGATGCAGTTGGATTGGATCGTTTCACCCGTGGGGTTGGCCGGTAGAATTCATTGAACAATCTCCACAAGATCTGTTGTTTCGTTTGGTACGGTACGGGTCAGTTCGAAAACCCAAGCTTCCACTTATCCCGCATAGCTCTAGTAGGAATTTGTGCGTTCTACACCCTCCCATCCACTGCATCCACATCTTCCCATTATCTTCATCCTCATCATCCCAATCCGATTGATCCTCTTGCGTTTTCCAATCCCATCACCATCCCAGACCATCCCCATCATCCCATGAACCAAACCCATGCCATCCCCATCATATCCCATCACCCTAACCCCCATGGTTTCAGGTTTCTTACATCCATCTATAAGGGAAACCAATTGGCCACACTTGCCAATTACTTGGTCTCTTCAACTTCCCCCTTTTGACTGGCCAGCGGCGAAGTGTTGTGGTGGTCCCAGCATACGTCTTTGCTGCTCAAAGTCCTCTATCTTTGTGGTTCGAATCATGTTGAATCCATTTTTTTCTCGGTTCTTCTTGGATAAATTTCCTAGAATTTTTGATAGATATGATTTAAAATGATTTTAGTATTATCTTAATAAATCCCAACTTTTTTGATAAAACCCCGTTTGGCCTTTTTCTTTGCCCGTTTTGGGCCCCCATACCTACCCCCTGGCCACCCCCGTCAGGTGACGACCGCCCTGGGCCGCGTCTTCCGTGAGCCGCGTTTCAAAGAGCGCGCTGAGGAAGTGAGCCGCGGCATAAAGGAGCCATGGGGGACTGATCTCCAGTGGTGGATGACCCAGTTACTGAAGGTTGCATGGGATTTCAGGGGGAATTTAAGCTATTAACAATGGGATTAAGAATGTACTTTAATGAACTTTATAATGAAGTTTAACGGGATTAACAATGGGATTAACAGCGGGATTAACAATGGGATTAACAATGGGATTAATAATGGGATTAATAATGGGATTAACAATTCGATTAGCAATATTAATGGTGATTAAATAGGGATTTCATGGGATTTAATAGAGAACTGAACCTGTGAGTCCAATATGGCTATGGTAAATGTCACCATTGTATAGCTAGGTAAATATCATCATTGTTGATTGTTGAACTAAACGGGTCACGGCTTCCACAGCAAACCGTTAAACAACTAGAGTCTATCATACTATCCGGTGGTGAATGGATGTGCATCCCAGGCATGGTAAGATATCGATTTTGTGTTTTTTTTTTCCCCATCGCATCCACCCAACTGGTGATACAGGATTCCTGGGATGCACCCAAAAGGAAGGAGTGGTGAACTGAGCCATGGATAGCCATATTCCCAAAGAAAAATGGGGAGCCGGTTGGAGCTACGAATTGAGTTTCCCAAGCACATGATAGCATCAACAAGGGGTTGGCTGGTGGTTTAACATAGGTTTTCTTTTCCACTGTAGTGGGATGATGATCCAAAACGACTATTTTTGAGATGGGGGAGATGTAGGGTAGCGAATTTCAACAGGGATTCTCACCACCCAACATGTGGAGTTCATGGAGTCGTATTGCGACATACAACATGATGATAACTTTTTGATATTAACCATCAATAACGGGAAATTTACCATGAAAATAGGGACTTCAACCCAAAAAAGGAGGACTTCACCGACAAAACTCAGATTTCATCAACAACAAGAGGGATTTCAACCCACGGAAAAGGGGACATGACCGACGAATGTCATCCCCAGACCCCAGACTGAAGCATTGCCAAGACGGCTTCTCCAAGACTGAGCTGCTTTTTTGAAGTGGACCAAATTTTGAAGGCCCAACCATCATACCCCCATCATGGGGGGGAGTCTTTCACGCCAGGAGGCGGGCGGCGTGCCACGCGCCACCGAGATTCTCTTGGAGGTTGCCTCGGTGACGAAAAACCTCCCCAGCTTGTTGACGAACAAGGCATGGCCAGTGATCCAACCTGCGAAAATGGGTTGGGTCAAACTTTGGGAGTAGCCCCCACAGAAAAAAAAACAACAAAAATGGGAGGTTTCATGATGTTTAGTAGTGATTTATAGACGTTGATAGTAAAAATTGCCCAGATTTGTGGCTCTCTACACAAGGTTTTGACCCATACTGACGTGCTTCATGATTCAGCCAAACTTGCTGGATTGGGTGCAGTGACCAGGTATGTTGTGGTCTTGTTTGTTGATTTTGTTGACTATGTCTCAATACCCAGAATATCCTAGAATCATAATCATTTTGATCTGATATATATATATTATATCTATACACATATACATACATATATATATATATATATTATATCTATACACATATACATACATATATATATATATACATACATATATATATATACATACATATATATATACATACATATATATATATACATACATATATATATATATATACATACATATATATATATATATACATATATACATATATACATATACATATACATATACATATATACATATATACATATATAGATATATATATATATTTCATACAATACGATGTTCCTGATGATAACAGCAATAGCAACAATAGATAGGTCTATACAGTATATTTCAAGTATATTCAATGACAATATGTCTATATAATCTATGGTGTAGTATGATACATATTAACAATTATTAACACATATATATATATATGTATACTATTAAATATATATATATATATGTATATATGCACTCCATGTTATATATCATAGATATAATTTTGCTCCCCATCTCAGGCCGCAGAGCTGCTGGAGAAGTCCACAGCCGTCACGGTGGCCAGTTGAGGCTGGTGGTAGTCACGGGGACCCATGGCCATGGGATTTTGTTGCACATGTGAAACCAGTATGTATAGCAGTATATACCCTCTGGTAAACTAACATAACTATGGAAAATCACCATTTTTAATTTTAAAGGGAAAATCCACCATAAATGGCAATATATATATATATCCCTATGGATCCAAGTCCCTTCTTAGGAAGTATGGCTGGGGTATGATTTAGGGGGTTAGCCGTAGCTTCTCAGACAGTGTTTGGATCCATAGGGTATATATATATATACACATTTATTATGGGATATAGACTCTGTAACACTGTAAGTATGCAATATGTGGAGATTTAGTGTTTGATTGATGTAACAATGTGCAATGATTGCTTAAGTGCCGCATTATGTTTTGCAGGGTATATCGCCTTTTGTGAAATTGGATGAATTGTTTTATGGCCAGAGGTTTGGTATATGCTGCTTACATGTTTGTTCCATTGTTGGTTCCATAAACTATAGCAAGTAATGAGGTTCTTGTTTCACATGTTTGACTGGTTCATGTGGGTTGGAAGGTTGTGGATCAAAATCATACCACAGATTCTGGCTGTTTTCGTTTTTATCAGGTATTAAACATGATTGAACTATATCCCGTTCTGGGGTGTCCAATGCTTTGGCCCTGAGACTCGGAGGTCAGATATGCAAGGCTGAGTTTTGCGAATTTTCAGGTGCCCAACAGAGGCCGCCTCCAAGTTCACAGCGTGAACTCGGGTTGTTTGAATCAACGAGGGACCCGAGCATCGCATGCTGAAGTTGTGCCACGCAACCTGCGGTGAAGCTTGCACAGATGCTGCACTTCTTGGCATTCAGCATAGTTGAGATTGAGCTTTGAGCTATCAAACGTGGTTGTGAATACCTTTGGGGCTCTGACAGTGAAACCCGTCTATGCAGGGAGATTTTGGTATTTTTTGGATTCTTTTGGTAGCTTCAAGCTTCTGACCATAGCTTAAGCATCTCAACATGTCTCAACGAAATAGCTTACTTCTGCCTTCTGCAGCATGCCTGCAGTGCCGACAACGGTTCGTAGTCGGTGTTTTTGGGGCGGCGCCAATTCCAGGCATAATTTGGGACAGCGGAGTGCGATTTTGCACGAGCTTTGATGTACAGTTGCAAAGATTCGTAATGAATACATAGTTTGCAAAGAGGCAGCAGCCCTGAACAGTGTCTTGCTGAAAAGTAGCGCTGCAATCAATATGTGAGAGTGTTCCTGCTGGCACTTGGGACACCTGCAGCAACAGATGGTCGTTTTTTGGATATTGGTCCCCTGGGCTCTTAGAAAGAGTAGAAAGCCTATCCCACACCATGGATTCCGGATGCCCAAATTCTGAGGGCCATCCAGCTCCTGCTGCCTTCAGGCATCATCCAAACAGATGCCTCTATCAACCCCGGCAACAGTGGTGGGCCACTACTGGACAGTGAAGGTGCATCGCTGGCTCAAAATTGGGCTACCAGTGGACCCACACCATTTTTTATTTTGAAAAAAATGGCATGAAAGCATAACTTTTTGCAATCAAGAATCTTGTTCCATGACCCCTTTACTCCAAAAACCATGGGATGCAAGAACATCTGGTTTGGTGGTGCATGTCCTTACAGCTTCAGCACCCTTTTGGGAAGAAGAACGGGTGACTCTAAGTCAGTGAGTCAATGAAATCTTAGACTACCACGACTATGTGAGATCCGATTGTGTTGCTAAATGCATAGGATCCTACCTGTGCGGAGCGACATCGAAAGCCGATGGGTCATGGCATCAGAAGTAGGAAGACATGGTGTCAATGGCAGTTGCCGCACATGTCGCAAGGTAGATCTTAACATTGATCTCTTTGATCAGCTCCGTAAATCAGGTGAAGCCCGGTGAAGCTTTTGAACTCTGCCATTTTCCCCAAATCTTGTGCTCTTTGGCAATCTCCTTTTGGGTTTGTAGATGTTCCAATCATCACCTATGGTTGTTCCGTTTTGTACCTCTCAAACAACTGGATGATGTTTAGATGGGAGATGGGACATTTCACTACGCATGAGCACAAAAAACATGACCAGACACACTCGAATTCGCATAGCTTGATATCTCAAGATCGTCTCGGCCCGGGTTATTCCTGAGCAATGGTCAACACTGTCTTCGTTATTTTCCAAAGAAAGGGGATGCTCATCCTCAAAAAATGTTAAGACAGGTTCATCTGAGTATAAGGACCCTAAAACATACTACAAAATCCAATCTATGATGGGATGACCAGGGGTTTTGACCGTGGCACATTTGATGTTTAGGCTGTTGGTGATCTCCAGAGATCACCCCAATGATAGTTTCGGTTGAGATTTGGGATTGGCCCTTAGAAACACCGTGGTAGTTGGTATTTGAAAAGCCCTTTCCAATTCCCCCATGAATATATCCGAAAGGGCTTTTCAAATGTCTACACTTCCGATGAAAAACACATAGGGTTGAAGTTGAAGGGCAATATCCTACATCCTATTGGGAAGTTGAAAAACAATATCTCCGATGTCGACACTTCCCCAAAGGGTTTCATGGTTTTTAGACCTCAGGCGCGGTGGTGGGTGTGAATACCGCCATCCTTTCAACCAGTGGTACCTCGGTGGCTGCAGGAGTTGTTCTTTTAGGCTGCACGTGGTGAGTTCTGAACTGTTTGTTGCCCTAGGGTAAACTAACATAGATATGAAAAATCAACCACTTGTAGACTATTTTCTTGGGGAAACCATGGGTTTTCCATATTTATCTTAGTTTACCCTAGGGTAATTATCTGAGTGATATTCATATTTACAAGAACAATGATGAAACACATGGTACGACTATGAAGAATGATTATGGACATGGACATCACTGCAACTATTGAATCAATACAGTTCATCCAGTGATAGGGTGTGGAGTGTTTTGTGTTTGCTAAGTTGACAAGAGCCTTCTCAAAGCAGAAACATGGTACCCCCCCCCGGCATGGCTCTTAGTGAAAATCCTGGTACCCCTGATATTTAGTTGGAAAAAACACAGGCTCTGAACCCTCCCCGACCTCTATGGGATACTTTGTGATCTTTTTGGCATGTGCGTGTACATATATAATCATATACATACATTGTATACATCTACACATACATACAGTACGTACATACAGACATAAATTACACATATACATTCCAATCGCATATATTGACATAATGGATATATATATATATACATATATATATATATACATATACAGGTATATAGTAATATTCAATATGTATACTGTACAAAAAATCCCTGCCACACCCATTCATGTACTCCACAAAAGATCGCACCCCACCACCAGCGTCGGGTCGCAATGAGGCACCTTCTCTGGTGTCGGCTTTGCTCTTCCAATCGACACCGTGGCCAAGAATGTTGGCGCTATGATTGAAGAAGGCGGGATCAACTTTGGTTCAGAAGCCATGTAGTGTCATTCATATATATACATACATACTGTGATGATTGTATATGTATATGTATATGTATACATATACGTATACGTATACATACATGTATATGTGTACGTATATGTATATGTATACGTATACGTATACGTATATGTATATGTATATGCCTACGGTTCTGAAACCGTACGTGTAGTTTACAGTGATTTTAACATGTTGTTGCAAGGAGGGTTGGGTGGGCTTGGGGGGGGGTTTGGGGTTGGGGGGGTGGGGGGGTTGGGGGGCGTAATAACGTTCTTGCTCTTGCGTCCTGCTAGCATCGTTCTTTCCCGACGCTCTGCACATGTTCTTGTAACGTCTTAAGACTTTCATGTTGCTACGCTCTGCACATGTTCTTGTAACGTCTTAAGACTTTCATGTTGCTACGCTCTGCACATGTTCTTGTAACGTCTTAAGACTTTCATGTTGCTACGCTCTGCACATGTTCTTGTAGCGTCTTAAGACTTTCATGTTGCTACGCTCTGCACATGTTCTTGTATAAGACTTTCATGTTGCTACGCTCTGCACATGTTCTTGTAACGTCTTAAGACTTCATGTTGCTACGCTCTGCACATGTTCTTGTAACGTCTTAAGACTTTCATGTTGCTACGCTCTGCACATGTTCTTGTAACGTCTTAAGACTTTCATGTTGCTACGCTCTGCACATGTTCTTGTAACGTCTTAAGACTTTCATGTTGCTACGCTCTGCACATGTTATTGTAACGTCTTAAGACTTTCATGTTGCTACGCTCTGCACATGTTCTTGTAGCGTCTTAAGACTTTCATGTTGCTACGCTCTGCACATGTTCTTGTAACTTCTTAAAACCTTCATGTTGCTACGCTCTGCACATGTTCTTGAGACCAGGAAAATGTCAACAGAAATCGTGCTCTCACTGTGGTTTCGTGTAAATTCACTTTAAACGTGAACCTATTTCTCCACCCTCAAAATGTTAAAACAAAGACAAAAAACACTGAGAGGGTTGCTCATTTTGCAAGTTAAATTGCACGCCTACACGTTCAATNACCTATTTCTCCACCCTCAAAATGTTAAAACAAAGACAAAAAACACTGAGAGGGTTGCTCATTTTGCAAGTTAAATTGCACGCCTACACGTTCAATTTCAGACCCGGCGGGATGTATATGTATGTACATATATATACATACAAATGGATATTATATATGATACATACGGAGGCCTAAGTATTTCTTTCTTTGCCACATACATATGGAGATCATATATTATACATTAATACAATGATATTCAATGATACACTAAAATATCTAAAATCCGCTGAACATGCTCAAGTTTTTTGCTGGGTATCTAAGATCAGCCATGACCAGAGTGACTGGGGATTCTCTTTTTCCAGTATGATTCCCAGAATTATTGGGAAGACTGAACCCGGAAACTCATATCTTCTTTCTGGTGCTTAGTAGGGAAATGGGGGAATGATCCACAACCATTAAGAATTATCGCATTCCCCCATTCCCTACTAAGCACCATAAAGCCTTTGGAGCAAAAACTGCATCCACCGGACGCAGGTTATGTGTCCCGGCCATCCATCGGAGTGGAACTGGCGCCCGATGCCATGAGCGAATCGCTGGGGATGCCCGGTGCCATGGTCATGAAGGCCATCCCAAATCTTCAGGATGAGGCTGTGGCAGAAAATGATGGATGCAGTAGATCATCCTTATAGCAGACCCTGGGGTAAACTAACATAGATGTGGAAAAGCCATGATTTCCCGTTCGGAATATGATCTACTAATGGTGGGTTTTCCACATTTATGTTAGTTTACCCTTGGGTATATATATACATACACACATATGTATATGATATATTATATGTACGTGTATATAGATTATATAGATCTAATGCTTATAAGATATTATCCTTGTAGTGGCTGGGATTTCTGGGGTTGATACATATAGCAACCCCAAGCCATAGATGGCAAAAGGTTTGAAACCTGCAAAGGATGGGGGAAACAGACATGTTCTACCCTCAGGTAATCAAACTAGATGGGGCATTTTCCAGCAAGCCATGTTTGATTACCAGAGGGTATAGGGGTCCACGTAGCAACCAGCGTGGCTGCAAAGCTGGAAATCATTCATGGGGAAGACATCATCGAACTAGATCGAAGCACCATCCTGGAAATACTTTTCCATTACTGTATATATAGATGATGGATGATGATGGGCTTTAACTATATACTTATCATGTGATTCTACATCGGCTTTATACATGTTTATGATGGATATAGGGGGGTGCACTGCTATACCTATAGCCTGGATTTTGTGTGGGTTGTCTCAAAATGATACCCCAACATGTCGCTATTTTTGTACAGGAGAAGATGAGCTTTTCCAGACCATGGCTTCGGATATGATAACGCGATATTGGTTTGGATGATATTGGATGGATTGGATCGGGTTGGTTGGATTTGGGTGTTTGTTCCTGTTATTTCTAAAAAAAAACCAGTTGTTCTCCAACGTGCAAACATGTTGTGGGTGAAAATGAGAATCTGCAACGAGACTGGTTTGAATTGGCAAGTGTGCATTTACTGTCATTTCGAAGAAATCTTCCAGGGGTTCGGCGATCGATTGTCGGCCAGATCATTCCTTATTGTGATTTTTGTGCGTGTGCATGTTGTGCAACAACACTACCTTTGTTGAAGACAAGCGTGGGGAAGCACTGGATCAACAGTGCGCGACAGGTGGTACCTGGGGGTCCCGCCCAGCGGGCTGGCATGAGGCTGGGCTGGATTTAGGATACTGCAGCAATCCAAGCTGGCCATGGGAACATTTTACTGTTAAGATTTGTTCAGAGATACCTTCTGGTAAACTAACATAGCTATTGAAAATGGTCCACTTATAGTTGATTTACCTATGAGAAATGGTAATTTTCCATAGCTATGGCTATGTTAGTTCACCAGAGGGCCCGTGAAATCATCCCCAAGATGTCGGGAATTTGCATCACCGCTCGTAGCTTACATTCAGAGCAAGGGTGGAATCATTGGATTGGTTCAAGGGAAAATCTACAGGAAACCAAGGTTTTTCCTATGAAATCTGGGGGGTTCCTGTAAATTTTCCCTTAAACCATTCCAATGATGGAACCAAAAAACTGGATCCGTGCCAAGAAGAGATCAGGGGACTACCGCTGCAGACGATGACTGGACCCCAATGACCAGCTCCAACTTGGGATACGCGACGGGTGTATCCACCAATATGGGTCTGTCTGAAAATGGGCCATATCCTCTACATGGCCATGAAAAATGGGGAAAATGATGACTAACCAATGGATTCAAAGGTGCCATATTTTCAGACAAACCTCAAACCCATATTAATTTTTATGGATTTCACCATGTTGCACTCCCCAAAAAGCAGTGATCTCGCACGAAATCGTCCCATTTTTTTCCACGTTTACTTCACCAACAGACACGGAGATTACGAATGACCCACAGCGAGTCACACACGGCGAGGGCTCTGAGGGGCGGTCAGCTGGGAGATGTGCGAGAGCTCAGAGATGTCCACCGCATGTGGAGGGTCCGGTAAACTAACATAGCTATTGAAAATGGCCATTTATAGTGGATTTTCCCATTAATAGCATGGTGATTTTCCATAGTTATGTTAGTTTACCAGAGGGTAGCTGTTGAAAAGAATCATGTTTGACAGGTAAATCATGGTAAATCATCTATGACTTGATTTCGGACCCTGTTCTTGATACAACACGGCCGACTTACTGACCACTTACCAATTGGGGTAACCTTTGTAACTACATCATACTACATAATCCATATGAAAGGGTTTATGACACAGGACCGCGCTGGCTGAGCCAATCGACACAGTTGGGATCCTCCAGATGATCTGGACCAGGGATGCAATGGATAGGTATGGATACATTCCTGGACTTTTTCCCCAATCCCGATACTGGTTGAATGGTTCGGATGTCAACGCAGCCTGGAACCCGAAACCAGGGCTTGGCTTCACCTTTCCATCACCTCTGATGGCCGATGGCTCGATGGCTCCAGGTCATTGTGCGAATGGGCGGTCGTCAAATTTCCAGTTCCAGTGACGTCTTCAGATACCTGGACCAGACACTTGGACGCGAAGAAGTTGGCCGCGATCGCAGACATGACCCGACCACAGGGAATTGGGGGAGAAAAATGGCAACAAATCAATGGCCGTATAATTATATATAATACATAAATACATTTACAGTATATATATATATATTAGTGAATTATTGTGGTGCAATCTTAAAGAAAAAGCTGCGCTTATTCGGTATCCATGCTCAGGCACTACATCTAAGACTGTGGGAATGAGGATCACAATACCTGACTGGCTGCTTGCAAGCCTATTTTTCCCCTGTCCCTGTCACCTCAGGAGAAAGCCAGGTGAAGAGATTGTGATGCGCTGCTGGCATGCTTGTGGTGCTTCGTGTTTTTCGAGCTGTGGTCAACCGGATCATGTCCTGCTTTCGCCTGGTTGCAACTTATGAGACTCAGAACATATCCATCCCTAACTTAGCATGATGCTCCCCAAGTGACTTATGTGGATGTCTCCTAAATCAGGGGTACATACCCCCGAATCAATGCAAATCATCCAAACTGTCATACCCTCTGGTAAACTAACATAGCTATTGAAAATTGCCATTTATAGTGGATTTTCCCATTAATAGCATGGTGATTTTCCATAGTTTAGTTTACCAGAGGGTAACTGTCAGCCTATTTTGCTATTGAAACAACCAGTGGTTTAGGGTAACCCCTCCTGTTGAACCGTTGCAGGACCGTGCAGCGACCGTCTCCAGACGTGAACAGCGACGACCCAGACGTGGCTGGAAGCTCAGGATGAGGGGATGAACCACTTGGGGCAGTTGAGGTTAAAAAATGGGTAGAATACCATGGTTACCCTCCAGTGAACTAACATAACTATGGAAAATCACCATTTTCAATGGGAAAATCCACTATAAATGGCTATTTTCAATAGCTATGTTAGTTTACCAGAGGGTAATATAGATACTGTATATTATATATTAGGACAAGCGTTGGCCTCTTTATTTGGCCCTTGTGTGAGATTCCCAGAGCTAGTGCTAGATTTCCCAGAACTATTCCTAAATTTCCCAGAGCTATTGCCAGAACTATTCCGAAATTTCGCAGAACTATTCCTAATTGTCTCACAACCATTTGCAATTGTCCCAGAACTATTCCTATATGTCCCAAGACATTTCCTAACTTTCCAAGAACAATTCCATGAAAACACAACTGTACTTCTCAACATCAATCAAATCCAGTGAGTATTCTATGGATAGTTCTGCATATTTTTTGGATACTTCCGTATGTTCTATGGATAGTTCTGCATATTTTATGGATACTTCTGTATATTCCATGGATAGTTCTGCATATTTTCTGGATAGTTCTGCATATTTTCTGGATAGTTCTGTATATTTTATGGATAGTCCTGAATCTTCACAGACAAAGAGGCCAAGGCAGGCCCCAAATTGTATATATTTAAGAAAACATGTATATATATATATATAGAGACCCATCAGTTGGGATATGGGGCCCCTGCAACTAAGGTGAACTATATTTACTTATATAATTCAGTGGAACTGCACTTCCAAGCACATCCTCCTGGATGATCCTCGAAGTATGGAGAGATCCAATACATTTCACCAGGCTTTTGTTTGCAAGGGTATTGTATGTGTACCCTCTGGTAAACTAACATAGCTATTGAAAATGGCCATAGAAATAGTGGATTTTCCCATTAATAGCATGGTGCTTTTCCATAGTTCTGTTAGTTTACCAGAGGGTAATGTATTGTATTTTCGGCACTGGTTTTTTAGTCAATTCAACAAGACCTGCCATTTTTGTTCAGACAGGATCCATTCAAGGTGAGGATGGATTCACAGTGGAAGAACTGACTCTCCTTGCGTAATTTGTTTCGTGCTTTCGTGATTGTGTAATTCTTTTGTTTTTTTTTTGTGCTTTTCGGATTGCCAGGGTCAAGAAGGAATCTTCTTTTGGGGACCACCCAACCAATTGACTTAGGAGGATGACTATTGAGTGTAGCCAGAGAACCAAAGCTGAAGCGAACACAACTTGGGAGACATGAGAAAACTCAAATTTTGTAAGAATGTAGCCAACAACCAACCTGATTATCATCCATGTTCATCCTGATTCTTTGAAACAACTGCCTCTCAAGTGCAAGTAGTGCACTTGTCCACAGGGGTTGAAGGAGAATCTCCAGCCGCGACACACACTGCAGGTTGATTTGAAAGTTCGTTTGGGCCGATCCAACTCCAAGATGGTGATCTACTGAGAGGCACATGGGATGAATGCAGCAATTTAGGTTCCAAGCTGTCGATGGTTCCAGCGGTACCTGCAGTGGCTGTATTCGAACATATTTGAACATGTGTTGTGACAAGTGTTGTGGAAACAGCTTCAAGAGAGGGTCTCTTGTTTCAGATTTTCCATGCGAATCTTTGGCACGCCAAGTGGGTGGTGATTTGCCAGGCATTGAAGGGCTGAAAAGCGGGAGGACCTGGAAGCTGGTCGGGTACGCTATTGCAAAGGTTCTATAAATGACGATAGTAGAGGGCTTGTTCCTTCCACTCTCAGTACTCAGTATTAAAATGAGCAAGTCTCATATACATTCGTGGAAACTTTAAGTCTTGGTTTGAAGTGCAAATGTGGAAGTTTACCAGCACTCAATGGTGCTGTTGATTACACGGCAGACCCTTCGTTCGGCATGCAAGTCAAAAGTGGGAAACTGGTTCCTCATCGAGGTATGGACAAAACCCGGCTTTGTGCACCCAACATGGAGAATGGAACGTGATCCAATAAATCAATTCCAATAATATCATAATGATATCCAATATGTTTGGCTGTGGATGGCACTTCAGATGTCCTGAGTCATATCAGAACGCCCGCCAAGAGGATGAGAGTGGGATCACGTGCGGGTTTTGGCTTTTGTGTTTGACGTTTGACCCAGTTTGGGCCCGTGGATATCCAGGTACTTTGTCACGTGCCCCCTGTATTCCACTTGCCTTCCATATCTTGATGATGTCTGATGATGTCATGTGAGGAACCCTATTATTGATGCGGATCAATGGAATCAACCCTCGAAAATGTGGGTTATACCGAGTTATACTCCTCTGACATGCCCATGTTGGTCGGTCTCTAAACTGGATTGGCTGCCACGGAAGGAGATGGCTCCTATGCCATACAGTGACCAGAGGCACACTCGCCCAAGCGAGTGTGACATGGCAGTCATACAGCGACTGCCACCAAGGGTGGGCCGCCGTTGTTGCGAAGGTCAGGAGCCATATCGACACTTTGAAGACATGAGTCATGACATGAAATCCCCTGGTGATTTAACGGTATTTAACATGGCTATGGAAAGTCACCATGTTTGAAAGGTGAATGATCTACAACTGGGCCATATATTCATCCGCCAGATTTGTCTACTCATCGCTGGTCTCCGAGCAGGAACCCATTTTGAGTTTGGGGATCTTCAATTGTTGATTTTCAATGATAGGTTGCAGTTTTTTAATCAGCAATGTGGCAGACCTTCGCAACAGAATCCATGTGCAGTTGATTTTCGATTCGCCACTACGCGTCGAGTTGATGGGCCTTGGTTTGGAAAGACTTCAATGTTTGTGCAAGGAAAGCGAGTGTTTTACTGTACGCGCTGCTGCTTTCAAAGTTTTGCATGCTAGCTGGTGCAGTCTGTGACGTTGGGGAGACCAGTCATTGTGGCTGTTTGAAAAGACCATGGCTTGAAAGGGTCAATTCATGTAAAGTGTCAAGTGCCCACACATCGCGTCGCGTTAGTCGCGCCCGGCTTTTCTGGCGCAACATCACGGGATGTTGTGCCGCACCTTAATGGGGGCAACGGTCCTCCTCTTCGAGGCTGTTGCACCCCGCTTTGTTGTGCGAGTCTTGGTGCTTTCGAAGCCTTGGCATTTTCCGCTGTGCTCGTGGGCTGCCGGAATTCTGCGAGATGCTGCTAGAAGGGGACACAAACCAAGTAGGAGAATGGAGAACCATGAGCGACATGGGATCATGGGTATGGGTCAAGATTGAGATCCTTCAAAAAAGATCTCAGTTGCTCATCTATTTTCTGGTAGTTCATGAGGATTTTCATGGTTAAATCTTTGGTCCATCAATTCCGAGTGTTGCTCGCAGAAACCACCGGCCGGCGAGCCTAGCAGCTTGGTTTCGGGTGTGCCGGTGGGCCGCTGCCTCGAATGTACTACATAGCTATCAACATGGCCATTATAGTCTAGTTGATTTACCTATTATATGTAATATATTATAATGGTGATTTCCCCATACTTATGTTAGTTTACCAGAGGGTTAATGATATTTGTAAGAGCAACCATGATTGCAATTGTAGCAATCTGACGACCGCAGTAACAATCCAATATGAGCTGGGGATGGGTCAAAACTTGTGATTCGGCACATGAATTGATAGAAACATCCACACACATCAGCTATTTTGGCATGAAAACCAGGGTACCAGGGTTTTGCTGGATGCCCCATGGGTCTAGAGCCTTTGATGTCCTGAAATGTAAAGCCTTGGAATGTCGGAAATATTACAGTATATGAAAGAAAATGGCATATGGAAATATCATGAAATATATTGACCCCTTCACGAAGCTTCCTGAAGCTAGAATATGATGATAATTATGATAGCACGGAACAAATGGAGATATTGGAGCCTTTGACGTGATGTCCTGCAGATGGAACATGGGAGAATAGAGCATATTAATATGACACTTGTGAGCGGGACGTTATACATTTCAAGAATCTGCAGTATGATGATTTTTTCTCGGATTTGCGCTTGAAAATTGTCCCTTGGGGTCACTTGTAGGGTCTATTCAAACTCAGTGACTGACGCCCTACTCATTTGTCAAAGTCCTATGGAAGATTCCAGATAACCCACCACTAGGTAAACTCTGGTTGATTTTGGTTTGGTATTTCTATGGATGGCCTGTGCTATACAGCAAATCGAGGAATCAATCGGCCACTCAATTTCTTTGACTTTTGCAGGGTATCTAAGATGAGACATGACCAGTGCACCATCATCCTTGGATGGTTTCTCCATTCGTACAGGAAATGAGAAGGTTTATCAAGCCTCGTTGTGGCATTGAAGGGGCGGCTTGCGGCGGATGTGAAGAATTTGGAGAAGTTCCGTGCAAAGTGGAAAGTCGGTGTCCTGGGTTCGAACTGGAAAGCCATGTCCACGTCGTACCATGAAAGGTACCGGCCGATTCCCGGGTAGAAGCGGGGTCAATGCTATTGCCATGCCTTGTACTTATAATGCAAGCTGCCACTCTCAAAATTTTAGCAGAACTTATGGAAGATCTGACAATCTGAGATGGGAACATCTTGGAACAGTGAAATGACGTCCATGACCGCTTGTGACCGGTGGCCCATTTAATCCAGTTTACATGCCGCTCTTGGGAATGGAACAAGAAAAGCAACTCCTTCTAAAGCAGGAAGCCCTAGAATTTGAAGTGATATACAGATGATTACACGTGTATACATATCTGTTTCACTTCAAGATTCAAGGGCACCAAAAACTTCATTGGCATTTGCAAAAACAAAAGGTGTGTTTTATTTGCGAATCGTAGCATCGGGCGAATCATATGAACCCCCACTGGTGGGCAGGGGACCTGGGGTTTCAATTGCAAGCTGAGTAAACACTGGACGATAGTATCCATGTACTTGGGTAGCAACAGAAAAATTGAAGACTCTGCCTCATTCACGCTGTTCAGTGGCAAACTCTTGGCATCATTTTTCGATAGGTCAGCCCAGCAGATGCTGTCTGAGCTTCAGCATTTCCATCGCAGGACCCAGGAACGCTGTAACTGTGTTGGCGGGGTTCAGGCGAAAGCCTGTGCCAACCGACAATGTGCGACAGCCTTGCATGTTTGGATTGGTCTGAGATATCTCTTTGTGTCCCATTCTGCCCGAAAAAACAATACTGTTGTGAATTTGTTATGGATTTATGAAGCGTACTATGGATTTATGATGGTTATCTCATGTTCTCCCAATACGTGTTTTGATATGCGACCATCCTCTGGAACGGATCGAGATGCTGGGTGCAAAACCACAACGGACCGAAGACTCGTGACTGTTGAAGTTCTGTTAGTGATTTGTCAAGACTTGTTGTCAATGTCAGAATCTTGCCACAGATCACTTAACAAATTCACAAATCTTGTCAGTTGTCAACTAGGTTTTGCCCTGCTCATGTACAGAGCCGAAAATTCCTGCAGCAGAGTTGTCGCCCAATCGGGCTGGGAGATTTGGGAGAAACTCTTGTCATTTTGAAGGATGCCAACAATGTGTTCAAGAAACTGTTTGATGCGTGTTTGTGCTCTCAAATGTATACATACTATGTCTAAAACGGCAGTCCAAGATTTCATGTTTGAGGCAATGCACATGTTGTGCACCGCGCACAATCATGTGATTGTCCATTCCGTTCATGTCCAATGCGTATGACGATTGGCCTTTACACGTTCACAGGTTTCTTGAACTGTGGCGTGATTGGAATATACTGTACGAATACTTTATGTGGGATGCCACTTATGTGGTATGCTGGATGGCATTGTTGAGCGTACCCAGCCGATGAAGATCACTTGCGAGAATATCTTCTGGTGTAGCGTCTCAGATACTTTTTCATTTCTATTGCAGTAGGCATAGAAGTAGGCCACTTTTCCAGGACAAAACATGCAACCACAGAGTACTGTTTGCTCATGGTGTCAAAAAGATCAGTATTCATCAGTATTCTAGAATGATCAAACTTTGAGGATAATGTAGGTGTGTCACTGTTTCAATGATCAAATGCGGATCAAATCAACCAAACTGTCAGAATGTCGGGTTACCATGCCAGTGGCGGCCAACCGGCCGCCAGTCGGGTCGAGTTTTCCTGCAACTCTGCTGTGCAAACCGCTGATTCGCACGCCAGCTCGTTCCAAAAGGCGACGGAGTCAACTCTTGGGAGCTCTACTAGTTGCGGTCGCAACTTGGGTTCAAATGGATGTATTTGAACATGGGGTATATCGGTATACCCAACAAATTGGCCATTTAATTTTGATAGGGAAAATGCATGTTACATACCCATGGGATTTTGGGCTAGCCTATTTTCAGACAAACCCTTAAATGTCGCCAACAATGACACATGTTTGAAGGTTTGAAGCCATCCGATACATAGCAGTATGATTTGTAATAACATGTAATAACCATATTTAACTTCACCTGGCAAAGGAAAATGGATGAGGATCCCACGCATTTACCCACCATGGCTTGGGATTTTCCATTGCCATGTGAAATTGCTGAAAGGTACCGCTCATCCACACGTTTGAAGGTCGTCTACTCATGTTTTCGGTTGGTTGGACAGATCAGTTTTTGTGCTCTGCTGAGCTCAGAATTCCAGAGGGAGAGTAACTAGGTACCTGGACTTTCGGGGTTGTTGTTTTGTCAAAAATCCATCTTAATTGTGATTTGCGAAATTCAAGCCAGTTTCAATGCATTTGACCTCTGCTCAAGGCCCTTTATCAGGCGGACAAGTGCACAATTGAAGGAATCAGCATATCAACCTGTCACCCCAGTACAGTATTGGTGGGCAAGGTACCCAACCTGCTTGTTAAGTCGAGGGAACAGGAGCAGCATTAGCGACATTCCGAATTTTACTCTGGAGCCCTCTGGCAGACATTATCCACCGAAGTCTGACGTGCAGATGTTATGTTCACGTCCATATCAGTGACAGTTGACAATTGTGATGAGCAGAAAGCTTGAAACTGAAAATAGGGTACCCCAAAATCTGATGGTTCATTTTTTCACCATGTGACCATTTTGGGGTATGTTCATTTTTGGGCAAGTCAATTTTCAAAGGTACCTAACGGCCCTAACATCTATCAACACAGGTAGTTGAACTGCAAGGGCCTGTCACATCACTCTGTCATGGCTCCTGCAGATGAAGAGGAGCCACGCATCGCGGGTGTAGAGGATCAGCTGGGTCAGTTGCACAGGATGTATACGCACTTGGGTATACATTGAACTCATTACACTGCACGTATATGTCTACAAGTATGTATACATAAATAATCAAAAGTATACAAGTGATGTATATACATGGTTTCTTACTCACGACATACACAGATGTATATATTATATATGATACATTTTGATTATACAAAGGATCTATCTACATATGATGATACATCTATGAATATTATATATAATATATAGACAGACATAGTCAGATTCACCTTCGTTGGGCTACCGTTTGCGTGGGGATATGGTTTGGTTCTTGGTTCTTGGGCGGAGCCGCAGAGATGGGGTGAACATTCTCCTGGCCCTGGGGTGATCCTTAGTGACTTTCATTTTCATTCGCGCACTATTCGATGGTTCACTCTCAAGGCCTGCTTTCTATGATGCTTCCATGGTGTTTGAGATCTTTGCTTTGGATGATTTGGCATGTTTTGGCCCAACAGAAGCATCACTCTCCTTTTTCGGCGGCATGTGTTTTTTCTTGCCATTACCTGTTTTTGTTGGTTACATCCTGACAATCGGGTATGTTCCACTTGTTGCTGGTCCTTTCCTAGGTTCTTGTTGGATAATTTTCTTCTTGCTATATCTTTCTCGTTTTGGATCTGCATCATTTGTTGGTTGTACTCCCACTGTTTTTTAGTTATATCGCCCATTATCGCCCCATTTCCTAAGTTGATCCCATTCCGCTTAAATCCCAACTTGTCTGCTCAGTACCCCCCATTTTGGCAATGTGAAGTCCTGTCTTTGCAATTTCAGTTCCTAAGTTTTGCTGCTTAAACCCAAGTTTTGCTGCTGAAATCCCAATGTTTCTGGTAACATCCCATTTTGCTGATCACATCCCATCTTTTTGGGGGATCTCCCCATAGGGTGTCTACCTGTCCTGCCGGTCCCAGAGGAAGCTGAGCTCCGATTCGTGGAGGATGATGATGATACAGGACTTGATAGAGATCAAAATCAAGAAATCAGGTTAGGTCAGAAGAATCCCAAAGTGACCTCAAGTAAGATTTGGGGATCATTCAGTGAATCATTATGATTTGCCGAAAATCACAGCAATGGATTATGGAGAAGTTATGAAGCAATGGGTATAGGTCCTTAGGTATGGGTCAAGTCATTGGGTATCCCCAAGGTGGATGCTTCTAAAAACCGACCGTCAACCAATCTGAGGGCTGAAAATCTGGCGCCTGACGTGACTGAGCAGGGACGCCATGCGAAGCCACGGATACCACGTATGACTCGACAACATTCAACAAGATAGAGTTCTACTGATAAACAGTTTGAACAACCCTGGCGTTGAACTATGATAAATATGATATAATTTGATTAGCTTTGGGTTTGTTCACCTACCTCTTTATGTACATATATACAAATACATAACATACATAGACATATGATGGCATATCTGTTTCATTGGCATTGACCATGAAATTGAGAATCCCCATGAAAACCACGACATCATGGCAGGACCTAAACCCTGGCGTGTGGATACGCCAGCAGTGCGAACGCCCAGCTGTTGCTGTATCGATTGATGACTACAATGATTGGCAATCTGTATATTTTCTCTGGAAAGTCAATCCCCTCATATTTTGTTGGAAAATCTGCAATGTTTATGGAATCCCCGTTTTCCACTGATATTTTTGTTGGAATCCCCTGCTTGATCCCCAGTGATACCCAAAGGTCTCGGTCGGACCCGTACCAAGCCTTACCAGCTATGATCCAGCCATCTTGCTATGGAAACTGGCCTGTTTATAGATGAGTCACTGATTAAAAAGGATATGGATTTGCCCATGACAAGCAGAAAAGAGAGTGCAAGCCAATGTTTCTAGATAACATTTAACACTGTTTAACCTTCCAAGTTCAAAGATAATATTATCATTCAGTGCATCATAATGCACCCCCCAAATAGGATAAGCATAGATTGATAATGATAAAACAGGATGGTTTACTATGGTACAAATGGACCGGTCCATTTCTGGCCCTCGTGGTCTGAAATTTTAACCCATCCCGCCCATACCCCAATTTTTGATACTCAACTTAAACCTACTCTTGATGCTTACCCCATGATTTCCTCATTTTTCGTGCTGAAATGCCACCTTTTTAGTGGTTAAGATAAATGCCACTTTTGGTGTCATGGCACATGGCCAATTCTCAGTTTTGGACCTCGCGCACCATCACGTCGGTGATCCAGGAGAATTCATGGGTGTTGGCAATCCCCCATTGCAGCAACCCATACCATTTTTCTTTGCGGTTTCGATGGGATTTTCATGGGCAAGTGTTCTTTTTTGACATGTTTCTAATATGTGCCTAATCATTCTATCAAATTCAACTTTCTTGGCTGCTTAAGAAATGATCCTCAAACATGCCTGAAGATTCCCCAACTCAATGGTAATAAATGGTAATCTACGGGAACATCATCGAATTCAAATGGGCAGTTTTCCATCATCCAGGTCTTCCTGGACTGCGACTGGCAGCAGCCTGGGGAACTGCTTGGTGTCGTTGAGCCACAGCTGCAGATCCCCTTGTTGGGGACACCCAGCGTCCACTCGGGAAATGTGCAAAGGTAAGATGTGTGTGACTAGTCTTTACAGGACGGAAAAAAATGCGTTTTTTCTTCATGATCCAGATTTCCACCTGTTCGATCCATTTGGGGGTTGCTATGATATAATAAGTGGTTTGTGGGAATCCCAACCCAGCAGTTGAGTGAACATTTTAGCAGTGATGACACTTTTCAGTCATTTGGCTTTGAGGTGGCAGCTAGCCACCAGAACATCCCTCAGGGTTAGTTCCCGTGGCCCACTTTTGCCGCCTTGGAGACATACCAACCTTGGCTTCGAGGAATCAGAACATCTACATCAAGTCTGCAACACACAAAAACAGAGAATATTCATTAAATATATCATGGAGCATGGATTGAAGCATCTTATTTCAGCAAAAAAAAGAAAGCCGCGCAATCACCAAACAACTGCCCAATTCCCTGAAAATCCTCAGCAAAGTTCCATGAGTTGTTTTTGGGAGCCCAGATGTTTCTGTGTAACAACTAATATCAGAATTGATACAGTATATCATATAATTATTCATCAGAATCCTGGATTTGCTGAGGAAAATTGTGATTTTTCCATTGTTTTACTACACCACGCCCCGGGAGAATCCGATTCTTGGGAGGTCGATGGACTTCAGCATGGCGGCCTATGTGATGCGTCCGTCAGAGGTCGAAGCCGAGAGCAGGAGGGGGACCGGGGATGTGGTGGGTATTGGGTGGTGAAAATCAAACCCTAAATGACTGGTTGATATGAAGGTAGATGATGAAAGATGAACTACATTCAATTTGACTTCAAGTACTTACGATTGAGAACTTAACATGACCGAATGACCAAATCCGTAAGTTGATTGGTGATTATACATGATTATACCAGTTTTGACCCACACCCTCATGAGACACCGCATTGAATCGTGGAGGATAGGATTCTTTTGGCAGGGGCTTGCTTAGGCTGGGGTCACTTGTGACATGTTTGAAGCAGCTGTTGGTTTCTCTCTCACTTGTTGCTGTTTTTTTGCAATTCTTTTAGATAGAGAGGCATTCACGAAGCATCGGTGAGCTTCCGGGCACATGACCCTGATTTGGTCCTTTGAACCCCTTTACTTGATTCAGAAATATCCAATACCCCCCACCACAATGTTGATAAAACTACTACCAGTACTAGTAATAGAATACCATCGTAAGATGGTATTTGTTTTTGGAGGACACCATGTCAGACAAGGGAGTGGAATGATTGGGATTATGCAACTTGAAAAACTCGGTGACATGGAAGTGAGTTTTCCAGAAGGTTGTTTGTAGAGCTCACAACTGGCATGATGGGCTGACAGACCCTGACTGCCTTCGCGGCTGCCTTCGGGGAATCCTAGATTCAGCGTGTTATTTTGGTTCTTGGAGGGCTTTGCAGTGACAATGCCATGAGCTGTAAATACAAACATGTTTCTTTTATCCTCAGTAGTTGGTCTAGATGTTCATACTGCACATATCTGCACATCATGTTTCAGGGTGGAAACAGATCCTGCCCAAGAACTCTATATATATATATACATGTCAGTCTTTGAAGCGTCTCACAACATCACAATATATACTTGATTGATCGCTCAATTTTGATTCATGTTGATTCTTTACATGATAAAATGATGATTAGTCCGCGGATTTTGGGGCACCACATTTTCAGAAAAACCCATAGCCATAGAGATCCCAATATTTTCCGGTTGATAGGTTCAAACACCCCTTGTTTCCACCCTAGTTGGGATGAGAATTCCCAACTGACGAGCACATTATGTAATGTTACAGGATTCATGTAGGTTATATCACAAGGATTGTCTATTATTTCATGACATTATCAGAATGTTATAGGATGCTAAATGACGGTCACGAGGGACAAGGGATGATATATCATGATCAGTGTGAATCTGGATTGTCAGACGTATGTCACCATGACATTTCTGTTGATATATCATGATACTGGACGCTTATGTCACACGAGGATCATCTCCAGCAACGGCTGGATGTTGGCTGCCGGGGCGAAGGTCCAAGCTACCAGAAATGGGGGATCTACCCTTGGGTAAACAAGCAGATGTGGAAACCCACTGGTGAAACCCGTTTGGAAAGTCACCGATATTTTGTGGATTCTCCACATCTATGTTGAGCTGCAAAATGGAAGTTGAAGCCCTAAAAACTACTATTAAGATCTAGTAAGCCGTGTCAGATATGTTTGATCTTCGAGCAAATTTTGTTTTTTTCTGCTCCCAAAGGGCAATCTTTTTTCCGATGGGGTGAACAAACTCTGACCAGTCCTGGTTTGGAGATGTTTGGAGTCGGAGGCTAATGATCGAAAGTCTCACAATGTTGCTCTCTTGTGATAGGCCAATGTAATCATATCTCAGCCATGAATGATGTCACGTTTCCAGTTATGTGTCCAATGACTGTGAATGCGACCACATGCTGGATCATCACGGTTCGATGTTTAGATGCACATAGAATTGATGATGAACGCATTGCTTTCTTGCAACTGTCTCCTATGCGCGCAATGTTGTTCACGCTTCCAATATTTGTTGGTCCTCACAACCAGCCATGGGGAATGTTTAATCATGCATCATTGTTCATGATCATTCACCATGATTCACCATGATTCATGATCATTCATCATAAGGCAATAGGTTTTGTTGTTTGTCATTATCGTTATCATCGTTCTGATAATTGCAATCATTAATCATTACACTACGATTAATCACTATCATGGTTATCTTTATCACAGTTATCATCTCAATGTTTCATATTCACCTATATTCATCAGCAAAGTAGAGACAGATAGAATCATCATCACCATCACCATCACCATCACAATAAGAATCACCATCGTTACTCGAAGTTGTGGAAGTCAATGCGTTTCAATGAAATGTGCGTCGTAGGTGGGGGAAAATTTTTGGGAAGTCAGTGCGATGTTGCGTCCAGGTGGTGTTTATCATGTTTGTGTTTTCTCCAATTGATGGTTTACCGTGNGGACGGTTGTAGCTATTCCCTTGTGTTTTGGATGTTGTGGTTTTCCCCTATTTGTACTGTCAGAGACTTTAGCCGTAGCGATTTCATGTTTTTGAGCCCATGCCATTGGTGAAAGCCTGTTTGAGGGGTAGCAGCGATTCCTGCCATTGTCTGCGTTTTACATAGGGAAGGAAGAGGAAGGAAGAGGGAGGAAGAGGGAAGAGGGAGGAAGAGGGAAGAGGGAGGAAGAAGGAGGAAAAGGAAAGAGAAGGAAAGAGAAGGAAAGAGAAGGAAGGAGAAGGAAGGAGAAGGAAGGAGAGGAAGGAAAATGAAGGAAAAGGAAGGAAAAGGAAGGAAAAGGAAGGAAAAGGAAGGAAAAGGAAGGAAAAGGAAGGAAAAGGAAGGAAGGGACAAGTATCAGATGTCAGCNGAAGGAAAAGGAAGGAAAAGGAAGGAAAAGGAAGGAAAAGGAAGGAAAAGGAAGGAAAAGGAAGGAAAAGGAAGGAAGGGACAAGTATCAGATGTCAGCAATCTGAAATTTTGAACCTCGCCCGGACCTCGCCTGGACCTCGCCTGGATCTCGCCCNAAGGAAGGAAAAGGAAGGAAGGGACAAGTATCAGATGTCAGCAATCTGAAATTTTGAACCTCGCCCGGACCTCGCCTGGACCTCGCCTGGATCTCGCCCGATTCCAGCTATGCTTAGGCATCGCTAGGCATCGTTGTCATTGCGTGCTTGCTTGCTTGCTGGCTGGCTGGCTTGCTGGCTTGCTTGCTTGTGTGCGTGCGTGCGTGTGTGCGTGCTGTGGTGATGCAACTGCACATTCACTTAGCAACATTCATATATGCCCCCTGATGTGTTCTGNTAGAGAAACCACAAGAAACATGCCTTCCGATGATTACTTAGACCTATTTGGGAGACATGTGTGGATACGCGTCCACATGGTGTTTAACACCCGCAGCTAAATATTTCTAACTCTTTTTGACGTGACTATACACATGCGTCCTGATGGGGATTTGGAAAATTAGGGCATAGAAAAGTGGATGTACGAATGATACTTCTACGTACTGCGTCCCATGGTGTTTTAGACCTGGTTGCATTGACTTGTTTGACTTTCTGAATGCGCAGCGTCCCATGCTGCTTTCACCTTGGTTCCACACATGCACTGACTTTCACGTCCCGGAGTAGCGAGCCTACTTTTCGACCCTCCGGAGCCACAAAACATTGGAAAAACAGTGTTTCGCGACTTTCCTACCTTTTCGCACACCTGCATCTCTTCTCTTCNCTTTCTTCATCTCTGATCTTCTCACTTCTGACTTTTCTCACCTCTGCTTTTCAACTGTCCATATTGTCGGAAGTTTCACTTCTAAACTTCCTTCGACCACCGTACACACCACATGACCGTACCGCACCCCTCCTACAGAGCATTACTCTTGAAATTTAGCCGAAGGAAGTTTAGAAGCTAAACCTTCCGACAATATGGACAGATGGAAAACGCACGGCAATGAAGCAAGTCAGAAGATGGAGACAGTCAGAAGATGGAGNTATGGACAGATGGAAAACGCACGGCAATGAAGCAAGTCAGAAGATGGAGACAGTCAGAAGATGGAGAAAGTCAGAAGAGAAGAGATGCAGGTGCGCGAAAAGGTAGGAAAGTCGCGAATCGCGGCAGATGAGAAAAGAAAAATTGCACGCCGTTGTGGCGCGAGGCGCGTTTGGAAGTAAAAAGTGTTAAAAACTGTCATTCTCGGAGCACTTTTGGAAGTTGAGATGTGGAAAAAGTACACGGCGTTGTGGCGCGAAGCACATTTGGAAGTAAAACGTGTTCAAAACTGTCAGCTTCGTTGAGATGTGGAAAAAGTGCACGGCGTTGTGGCGCGAAGCACATTTGGAAGTAAAAAGTGTTAAAAACTGTCACGGTCGGACCACTTTTGGAAGTTGGGATGTCGAAAAAGTGCATGGCGCTGTGGCGCGAAGCGCATTTGGAAGTCAAAATGTATAAAACACCACATTCTCGGACCACTTTTGGAAGTTGAGATGTTGAAAAAGTGCACGGCGCTGTGGCGCGAAGCACATTTGGAAGTGAAAATGTTAAAAACACCACACGTTCGGACCACTTTTGGACGTCCAGACGTCGTTTTGTGTGGCAGGCGCANGCGCGAAGCACATTTGGAAGTGAAAATGTTAAAAACACCACACGTTCGGACCACTTTTGGACGTCCAGACGTCGTTTTGTGTGGCAGGCGCAAGGGATTCTGCACCTTGTCAAACGTGAGCTAAACGTGTGGGTTTTGTAGCATTTTCAAAAATGATGGCAGGCGTGGGACATTTGAAGAGGATCTGCAAAGATGCATTTTTCGTGGCAGGCGCAGTACAAGAGACACTTCAANATGGCAGGCGTGGGACATTTGAAGAGGATCTGCAAAGATGCATTTTTCGTGGCAGGCGCAGTACAAGAGACACTTCAAGCAGAGATGTTAAGAGGTCAGTGGGTTCGCTCTGCCATCCATCATTCACGGCAACGAACCTCTCCTAAAGGTTTCCTATTTTTGAAACTTCCGCCACCGCCTTGTGCCCTACTACTGGTAACACAGCATTTTCAAACAACCCTCACACACACACACACACACACTTTTCTCTTTCACGCAATCTGTCTTCCACCATCCCCGTCTCTTCCCTGCCTTTCCCTTTCCATCTTCACATCTCTTTCGGTACTTATTGGAAGAAGTTGACTTGTGGGGTTCTCCGGTCCTTTAATTATGTCAACCCGAGCTCTCGCTATAGTCCTGTGCGCTTTTTGTCGGCGAATTCCCCAGATCGAGGCCCAAACCCGCGGAAACAGAGACCCTCCTTCGGCGACCGCGGAAGCCGCTTTACCCAACAAAACACAGGGTTTCGCGCCCGAGAGTGCTTGTCACCCATGCATTTGGCACATGTGTGATGTTGACAGGATGATGATGGTGATGATGATGATGATGATGAGGATGATGGCAATGATGATGACATAACGGTGACAATGATGATGATGACGACGACGACGACGACGACGATGACGACGACGACGACGACGACGACGATGATGGCGGCGGTGGTGATGATGACGACGACAATGATGATTATGATGATGGTGGTGATGATGATGATGACGATGATGATTATGACAAGACAGCCCCTTGACATTCGTCCGTAACCCGGAAGTTTGTGAACTTAACGTCCTTTGATCATAGCCCTATTTGGAATGATCAGAACCAATTGCCCAAGATGTTCCAAGGGTTTAGCCACCAACAAGAAGAGAATGGAGCCGAAGCTTTTACCTTTGCGCTGGTTCCAATCTTTTTTTACATCGTGTTTCATTGCTTTGGCATTGTCAGTGCAACGCACTTTGTGGCGCCTGAGGGTTCGATAGGTGTCATCATCAGTCTAGGGGCTTTGGATTCAGATGCATCAAACCTGTGCTTCAGCCACGGATCAGGGCCACGGGCCTCAGACCGATATCTTTCACGGATATCAAAGCCACTTGGTCGCAGACAGTGGCGATCCTTGGGCAAACCGCCATGCTCAGGGAGTGTGACGAATCAAGAAAAATACAGCATAGTTGCAAGACGAGATTCCCCAAGTATTCAGCTTGCATCGCAGTGCCCATGTGAAACGATTGTTAGGGAAGTACACCCAAGAAATCATGCAATTTCAGTCAAACAAATGATCGCTTGGCATGTCCTTCAATGCATCATATCCTATATAATATATCCACTCAAGTGATCGGCATGTTTTGAAGCAATCCGCAACAATTGTTGGTTTTCTGTTGCGTGGACTTGCCCAGTGCAAGAATGCCTAAGGCGTCAGCTACGTGACTGCTGGAGCTGTTTCCTTGGTCGCCTCTGCTCTGACTTGTTGCTGCTGCTGCTCCTGCTCTATCAGCCAGGGCAAGAATGAGGAATCAAGGCTGGAACTTCTTGGGGCTTCATATTTTAGCAGGCTTTCCCAATGCAAGGCCTCCTGCGGCAACAGTTGGTTACAGCTTTCGTTCATGATCCCCTGCTTTTGGCTTTGTTGGGCGACGGGCTGATGCGCGCTGACTTGTTCATTTTAGCAGATGCCAACGCTTGCGCGGGCAGCCTAGATTTTGGATCTGCTGTTCGCGGACTACAATTTCGAATGAAACTCGAACTGAACCTTTTGTGCAGTCCCTGGCCACTGGGGCTGAAATTCCAGTAGACGAACAGCGGCGCTCTCGTGGCAGTCCGGTTAGAATTTGCGCGGCTTCATCTTCCAAAAGCGCTCGCGGATTGCCAAGCAGTGCGCGCCAGCAAGACCCGACAAGTCGTGCGCGCGTGTTCCCTCCCCAGGTATCCAAACTTTGATTGCGCGCGGTGCTTTCTTATTCGCTTGGTGAAGCCCTCCTACAATCCCGCGCGTGTTTTTGCTTCAGCTTTTTTAAGACCTATCGCGAAACCGCAGAAACACAGACCCTCCCCCCGCGATCAAGAGGCAGACGAAGTGCAAACAGCATTGTTTTGCGCGCTTCCCGCCAGTCACCCCGCTGCAGCGAGCGAGAATATTTGGCATGTCGTGTTCTCCCGAGCCGCCAAACACGCAAAAGCGCCGTTCGGCGCGCTCGATGATTGCCACCTACCTCCAACGAAGCAAGCCGCCAATGGCTTCAGCAGCCAACTAGGGACGCGGGCTCAAACGCTTGAGTGGCTGAGTTGGTCAGTAGGATATGTTCAGCGACAATAAATTCGGAAGGTTTTTTCCTGCCGCACCTAGCGTAAATACATGCAAATACCCGGTTGTGCCACGCTGCTTTGGTATCAATTCTCCCTGCAAGGTCGTTGTTGCTAGAGCCTTAAACTTTGACCGCGCCGTGTGCCTGGTTCTCAAATTTGACCGGGTGAGAAGCCATTGGAGTTTCCATCTTCCAAGAGCTGTTTCCCAGAAAAAATATAATGCATAGAGGCGCCCAGGAGGATAGCGACCAGTTTCACCCAGTGGAAGATCGCTGGCAGCAGAATCCCTTTTGTTCCTGAAAGCAGCAAAAAAGAGATGTGGGTATGTGCCAAAATTAAGGATCTAGGGGGCCACGGGTTTAAGTCCTTTTTTTACTATTTACCATCCAATCATTGGGGTGCTCAATTTGATCCATACCCATGTACGTGCCAGAATTTAGTTTGCATTCTTGTAGCTCTTGTTTTTTACGTTTGGTGTCTAGTTCCGCGTATTGCTGACTACACCTGACAAATATAGCCACTCACAGTTGGCGACCCTCTATATAATGTTATAAATCTTGACCCTTCAAGCCTCTTCTCGTCAAGCCTTAAAAAAGGTTTCAACTTTAACATCAACCCTTGAACCCAAAATATGAAGCCCTAAACATTGAACCAGTCACCCTTGAGCCTTTGGCCTTGAATCCTTCAATATCGTATGTTCAACCTTGATTGAACATGAATCTTGGGCCTTATGTCTTTCAATCCTTAGTCTATACGAGGATTTAACTGGAAAATTTAAATTGTTTAAATTATTATTATGGGTTTTCAAAGTTTAAGTAATACTACTTTGAAACATTTATATTGATCCCGAAAATTTGATTGAAATTTTCGACTAATATTAATCAGTCGGCTTCTGCGGTATTGATGTACTACGAAATGGCTACGGGCGCTTGCTTGACCTTGAAAGGTTTGTTGGCTTCGAGTGGCCGTGCGTTTTTGAAAATTTGTTTGCTATGCCTTTTTAATCAACATATGAATGTATAGGTATATTACCTTCCTAGATTGCTGATATCTTTCAATAATTATCTAATCCTTAAATAATTTTTGGGTATTTATACCAGTAGTACTGCGCAAGACGGCGGCGGAAATTTCAAAGATAGGAAACCTATAGGAGAGCTGAGTTGTTGTGATTCATGGATGGCAGAGCGAACTGATGGACCGAAAGGTGGCTGAGGCTTTGAATTTTTCTCTCTTTTCCTTTTTTCTGTATCTCCTTTCTCTGCGTCTCCTTTTCTGAGTCTCTCTCTCTCTCTCTCTGTCTATCTACCTACCTAGCCTATTTGTTTACCTATCTATGTATCTGACCATCTGTCTGTGTATCTATCTGTCTGTTTTCTCTCTCTCTCTCTCTCTGTCTCTGTCTCTCTGTCTCTCTGCCTCTCTGTCTCTCTGTCTCTATCTCATCTGTTTGCCTGTCTTTCTGTCTATCGGCGTGTCTACTTATCCATCTTTCAATCATTCTGGCTGGTTTCTCTACCCAACTACCTGCTGTTTCTTTGTTCATGTATTTATTTGATTATTTGTTCACCTGGCTATTTACCGATCTATTTGCGTGTTTATCAATTTATTTTTCTATGTGGCTACCTATCTATCTTATCTCTACCATCTATTAAATTACTAAAACCCCCCTCCCCTAATGATAAACACGGTGATTTAGTTCTATTATTGGGGTTGGGCCCGAGGGCCCCTAATAGTTAACACCAAAACCTCAAAAGCAAAAAAACGATTTGAAACTTGATTAACTCACTTATAAAGATCCATCTAGAATATTGCCAAAAATTGGATTTCGAAGCTTTCCTGCAATACGCAACACCAAAACCTTAGTAATCAGAATCAAAATAATTTCAATTTTTGAAATCCTTCAAAAAACCCCGTTCTAAAATATTGCCGAATATTAATTTCGAAGTTTTCCTTTATTAATAAGCAAGACCAAAACCTTAGTTCAAAAAGAATCGATTTCAAAGTTGATTAAGTCCCTTTGAAAAATTAATCTTAAATCCATTGGGGCCTTAATAAAACTAAAGGACCGAATAACCCCACAAGTCAGCTCCTTCCAAGAATCAACGAACAGATGTGAACATGAGATGGTAAAGGCAGGACGGAGAGAGGACATGGTGGAAGAAAGATTGTGTTCAAGAACTTGTGTGTGAAAGTGCTGTGTGTGACAAAGCTGTGTGTCAAAGAGTTGTGTGTGACAGAGCTGTGCGTGACAAGGTTGTGTGTGAAAGAGTTGTGTGTGAAAGTGCTGTGTGTGACCAGGTTGTGTGTCAATGAGTTGTGCGTGACAAGCTTGTGTGTGAAAGAGCTCTGTGTGAAAGAGCTGTGTGTGACAAAGTTGTGTGTGAAAGAGTTGTGTGTGACAATGTTGTAANTGTGTGTGAAAGAGCTCTGTGTGAAAGAGCTGTGTGTGACAAAGTTGTGTGTGAAAGAGTTGTGTGTGACAATGTTGTAAGTGAGAAAGTTGTGTATGATAATGTTGTGTGTGGCAATGTAGTGTGTGAAAGAGTTGTGTGTGAAATGGCTGTGTGTGACAAAGTTGTGTGGAAGTTGTATGTGGAAGTGCTGCGCGTGACAGACTTGTGTGTGACAATCGGTCAAAGAGTTGTGTGTGAAAGTGCTGTGTGTGACCAGGTTGTGTGTCAAAGAGTTGTGCGTGACAAGCTTGTGTGTGAAAGAGCTCTGTGTGAAAGAGCTGTGTGTGACAAAGTTGTGTGTGAAAGAGTTGTGTGTGACAATGTTGTAANTGTGTGTGAAAGAGCTCTGTGTGAAAGAGCTGTGTGTGACAAAGTTGTGTGTGAAAGAGTTGTGTGTGACAATGTTGTAAGTGAGAAAGTTGTGTATGACAATGTTGTGTGTGGCAATGTTGTGTGTGAAAGAGTTGTGTGTGAAAGGGCTGTGTGTGACAAAGTTGTGTGGAAGTTGTATGTGGAAGTGCTGCGTGTGACAGACTTGTGTGTGGCAATCGGTCAAGGAGTTGTGTGTGAAAGTGCTGCGTGCGTGACAAAATTGTGGGTCAAAGAGTTATGTGTGACAAGGTTGTATGTTGACAAGGGTGCGTGTGTGTGAAAGAGTTGCGTGTCAAAGTTGTGTGTCAAAGAGTTGTGTGTGACAAGGCTCTGTGTGTGATAGAGTTGTGTGTGACAGAGTTGTGTGTGAAAGAGTTGTCTGTGAAAGCGCTGTGTGTGTGACAAAGTTGTGTCAAAGAGTTCTGTGTGAAAGAGCTGTGTGTGTGTGTGTGACAATGTTGTATGTGAGAAAGTTATGGGGGAAAGATTTGTGTGTGAAAGGGTTGTGTTTGAAAGTGCTGTGTGTGACAAAGTTGTGTGTACGTTGTATCTGCAGGTGCTGTGTCTGAAACCACTGCCANGAAAGGGTTGTGTTTGAAAGTGCTGTGTGTGACAAAGTTGTGTGTACGTTGTATCTGCAGGTGCTGTGTCTGAAACCACTGCCAGCCCAGCGCCGTAAGCGCCATTCCTGCCACGCGAAACTAAGGCAGATGCCACCAAGCGCCACGCCTGCCACACAAAGTGAAGGTCCATGTCGCCAAGTGCCACGCCTGCCACACAAAACGAAGGCAGATGTCACCAAGTGCCACACCTGCCACACAAAACGAAGGCAGATGTCACAAAGCGCCACGCCTGCCACGCAAAAGAGGCGCGGCGTCACAGGGGGCCAGCGGCGACCACCACCGCCACCAGAGCCAGCCCAGTGCCGGAAGCGCCACGCCTGCCACACAAAGCGAAGGCAGATGTCACCAAGCGCCACGCCTGCCACACAAAACGAAGGCAGATGTCACCAAGCGCCACGCCTGCCAGGCAAAAGAGGCGCGGCGTTATAGGGGGCCAGCGGCGACCAAGGCCGCCACCAGAGCCAGCCCAGTGCCGTGAGTGCCACGCCTGCCACACAAGACGAAGGCAGATGTCACCAAGCGCCACGCCTGCCACACAAAACGAAGGCAGATGTCACCAAGCGCCACGCCTGCCACGCAAAAGAGGCGCGGCGTCACAGGGGGCCAGCGGCGACCAAGGCCGCCACCAG